>JAOBRD020686515.1:0-31729 GCA_027575215.2 Hydrozoanthus sils
AGTGTTAGACAGTGTAACACTGGAGTTAGCGGCCTCAACTTAAAACTAGAAAACACCGGTGTTAAGCTTCTAGTGCGGCCACAACCATTCCCGAGACAAACATTTTACGCTTGTTTGTTGCAAATGATAACAATCTTATATTAATATTATATTCATTATATTATCTCCCTTCTGACCAAGTGCTGGTACTAGTTTGGTTTATTTGTTCAGCTTTCGCGCGCTTACATTTATAAACTGGTCTTCCAATATCTCCTGATGGAACATTTGATGCTTATAAGATTATTAAACCTGACAGAAACCAGTACTTGAAAAACACATAGCCAATGGTAACACAGGTTGACAGAGGTAGATAGCGCTTGTACCATTAACTATTCATTACATATAAAGCAAAACACCGCGTGATATTGGATTATATTTCAGAAGCTACATGTTCACTTCTTTGGCAATGATCAAGAAGTGGTAAGTTTGTTCTGGGGAGGTTATCTCTTGGCTCAAACAATTTGCTCTAAGCGTTAAGTTTCTCTCGCAATCGTCTGTCATTTAATATAAAATGCTGGTATGCAAAAATTTGAGCGTCAAATACTCCAATCTCGTTTCAATATGCATCACGAACTAATACTAATTTACGCGGCTGCCAACTGAACCAGCAATCCTTCTGTTAGTGAATTACTGTATATCTCATCATAAAAGTAAAATTCATTTAAAGAAAATAATAGAGTTTTTTCTTGTCTCATCCCGGCCAGATTATCTAGATGACGAACCGTATCAAACGACCAAATGCATCGAACTTGCTATCTAAACAAATCTATAGACACCGATGTCGGAAGTTTTAGGGTGCTAAACTACCGACGGAAAAGCTTGTCAACTGTCCGCTATTTAGTAAAGGAACAAAACAGCGTCGCTGGTGTCTATATCCTGTTTTAGAAATACGATATGACGCAACAGAACTCTCGAAAGCGTTGAGAGAAAACGAGGCGGCAAAGCCGAGTGTTCAGCCGCGTCATAGCATATTTCTAAAACTGGATATAAACATACACGACGCTGTTTTGTTCCTTTTAGAAAACATTTTTCAAAACATAAACAATTGAATCGACATTTTTTAAAGAAACAAAGTCTCCGCGAAAAGTCTGACTTTTTTGCGTGACGTCATTCATATTTTATATCTAGACTAATAAAATGGTCATTAGCCAATCAGAGTGCGCGTTTTGCTAAATCTATTTTCTAATTGATCTTAGAGCTACTGTACTTACTCCCCCCATATTGCACAGCTTTTTTAAAAACTACTTCTTTGATATTTTTGGTTCATGATCAGGGAGTCACGGGAGAACAGGCATATGATTCGAGGTCCCCTTCGAGGTCTGCTACCCGGGACCTACGGTTTAACGTCCTAATCTGGGAAAATGCGTAGGTCTGACCATTTGGAGATTTAAGAGCAAAGGCAGCACCTTCTCGTCAGTTATATTTCGGATGTGTATACAGAAAAGACCAAGTTGGGTTCGTTACTAGAGCAACCGTATTTTTTTCTCTTTTTTTCAGATTGTAGTTCACTACGTAACACATATTGAATGAAGAATAAATCTCTCAAATAATGTGACTAGCAGATTAAATCAACAAATGGAGCACAACGGTGAAGAAAACTGGATGTTTTACACAACTCTTCTTGCAAAGTTGAGACAATTCCAAAAAACCTCGCGATTTACAGACGCTGTCATAGTAGAAGCTGAGAAAGAGTTTGACGTACATCTTAATGTCTTAACATGCGTGTATCCTCGTTGGGCAGACGGGATGAGACTGGCTGGGAAACAATTTCCAAAGATAGTTCATTGTAAAAGTGATCCTCCCGGTACAACTGACAAGTTTATTGAGTTGTTGTACAAGGGTATCAAAATGAACGGCTGCGCGCTGAGCAATCACAACTTCTCATATGCTGAGGAAAACTTTAGACATGACAATAACGGGACAAATGAACAACTAATAGAACCAACTTCAAGCCAACAGCACATTTTTGGAAATTTAAGAAATGCGGGGACTCTCTGCGACGTAAATTTATTGACTAGTGACGAAACCAGCTTTGGTTGTCATAGAAACGTGTTAGCTGCACACAGCCCTTACTTTAACGGCTTGTTTACGACCCAGTTGAAAGAAAAGGACAAAAATCTTGTTGATTTGACATTTTTTGATGCTCGGGATGTTAAAGAAGTAATAGATTACATGTATACTGGGCATTTATCAATTACCGTTGAGAACGCAATGGCTTTGTTGGAGATCAGTGATTATTTGCTTGTAGAAGCGCTAAAGCAAGAAGTGAGTTTCTTTGTGGATAGCAACAGCTTAAGTATTCATACCTGTTGGACTTTTCTCAAAATGGCGCAGATGTACAACGCCAAAACACTTTACCTTTTGACAGATAATTTCATTTGTAGGCATTTTGCTGAGATATGCCGCAGCGAAGAGGTTTTAGAAATTGAACCAGAAAAATTGATGTGGTTAATTTCGAAAGAGTGCCTCTGTACTGAGGAGATGACTTTACTTGATTTAGTTTATAGATGGTTTAGACAAAACCAAGAGATTCGAAAATCTGAAATACGGTCTCTGCTTAGCTGCATCCGTTTTCATCTTATTCCAAAAGATATACAACCACACTCGCTAAGAAACCTGGGATCAACCATGCAGCTTATGGAAAGCCACGGTGCGTTGAATGGTTGTATTGGGGGCCAGCTGACACACGAAACAGTACCAGCAAATCTCTGTATTATTGCCTCCACTTTTAACAAAGTAAAGTTATGGCTGCCGAGGTACGATCGTTCGATAACCTTATGCTGCCTTCCACGTGCCATGCCGTCTGTTATCTTGTCCGGCTGTGATAATTTGTTTATCATTGGTGGGGCTACAAACTACAGGCAACAAGAAGGTTGTTCAACCGCTATACTATGCCATGTCCTAGGGCAGAAAGGTTCATACGTGGAAAGGAGGTCAATGAAGGTGGGCGTTTTACAACCCGCGTTATGCGTTCTTGATCAACGAATTTACGTTATTGGTGGAGAAAACGAGCTTTTTGAAAGTCTAAAGACTGTCCAGGTCTACGACACAAGGTTAGTTTTATCATCTGTTGCTTTTAGTGACACTACGTTTTAGTGTAATTGTCATTTTTATTGTTGTCGTTGTTAATGTTATTGGTCTGGCACGTCCGACCTAGATAGAAAGTTGTTATTGTTGTTGTCATTGCCATTGTCATCGACATTGTCATCGCAACCGCCGTTGTCATCGTCACGGTCGCTGTCATCGTCTCCGTCATTGTCAAAGTGATCGTCACTGTTTTGTCATTGTTATCGTCATTGTCATTATCATTGTCATTATCATTGTCATTATCATTGTCATTATCATTGTCACTGTCTTCGTCGCTGTTTTGATGTTGTCATTGTAATTGTCATTGTTTTCGTCATCGTCATAGTCATTGTCATCGTCATTGTAATTGTTATTATAATTGTCATTATCATTGTCACTGTCTTCGTCACTGTTTTGTCATTGTCATTGTTGTTGTCACTGTCTTCGTCATTTTCATCGTCAGTCTTCGTCATCGTCATCGTCATCGTCATTGTTACTGTCATTGTTATTGTCAATACGTTTTCCATTTCTCAGGTCAGGCTGGTCCAACCTAGCATGAATGAAATGTAAGAGTTGATGAACAAGTCCTAAATTGACTTTCCATTTGCACTAACCAGAGCAAGTTGTTTTCATCTGAGAAGACAAAACGTTGATGGAAATAACTAAACGTGTTTACTAATTAACAAAGTTATTTATGCTGACAGAACCGACACTTGGGAGTTGGCTGGCGAGCTGAACGAGGTCCACTGTACCCCATGTGTTGTTATGCTTGACGGGTACATTTATATCATTGGCGGTCATACGGGCAGATCAGTGTGTAACCAGATGTCCCCCCTGAAATCAGTAGAACGATACCACCTTCAGTACAACCGCTGGCACTACACCGCCCCCCTGAACGAACCACGAATTGACGCAGGCGGGGTTGCTTTCAGAGGAAAGTTATTTGTAGTGGGCGGGTTTAACATGCCCCATGCGAATGACAAATGCGGCGAATCATACGATCCGCTAACCGATGAGTGGACTGTGCTAACAGTGTTATGCAATACACCACACGTTAGTGGCTTAAGCGAGGAAGCCCGTGACAGTGACTATGTATCTATGCTCGAAAAGCCAGTAAAGAAAAACAACTACAACAACGCCATTTATTCGTTAAAATTAACCTCTGGGAAAATTCAGAGGACAGGATCGATAAAACAGCAGGGTTATGGAATGACAAGCCAGACTCTTAAATTTTTAAATCGGAAAACGCTGGATTTACTATTAAAACAACAACCTGTTTAATTCACAGCTATCCCCAGAAGGGGTGGTGAATACCGGTGGATATATACCGAGACGCGAAGCGTCTGAGGGGGGGGGGAATAGTTGTTTTAGTTTTTACCAGAAGATAGGGATAAAATGCACTTCATTTTTTTAAGGAAAGGACAAAATTTAATTTTTTTTTCTATTTTAGCACCACGCGCGCTTCATGTACATTTGAGTTTCGTTTACATTCTTCAGGATTTTTTGACGGTCGTGGATTTTAAGCAGATTTTGAAAGAAAAAATTTTGTCCTAAACCATTAAAACCAAAAAGCCAAATCTTATTGTCCTCTTCGTGTTTTGTGGAATGGTTCTTCGTTTAAAGTAATCATTTCCTTGTCTATAACTAACGGGTAACGCGACGCCATTTTGAGTACCGCCTCAAAAGCAACTAATAGTCATGGATATTGCGAGATACGGGAGCCGCTCAGAGCGCGAGAAAATGGATATTGGTTGCTTTGGTAAATGCTAAAGGAGAATAGGAAGGGGTTTGTTAAACTGGTGCATAAAAATATAGTGATTTGACTGTTTGGTAAACATTGTATCAATAATTTAGTAAAAATAATACATAGTGGCTATTAAGCATACGTCAGATTAAAAATATTAGGTTACAATTATAAAACATTACTAAGACTAAAATTCATGAAACTGTAAGATATTTGTACAAAGTTAATAAAAAGTTAACTGGCTAGTTTTGCCATGGCAGGAATAAAAGATTTTCCGAACCGGTCAGTTTTCTTGATAGGAAAATCGAACACGCGCTTGTTTCTACCTCATGACGACTGGGTAACAGAGCATGCAGGCGATGTGTTGCTTGCTATGTAGCATTGAGTGTCGCGCCCGTCGCTTAGACTGGGTAAAGAAATGTGATAGATTATCTTCGTAGGAATACTGTTGTCTTTCAATCGAAAGCGCGCACATTTGTACCCTCTCGAGATCTCTGGAGAGGTTTATTCCGGGAGGGCGTGATGGATAATGGCCATGTCCATTGTTAACAAGAGGGGTAGGAAGACAAAATCTTTGAGCTTTTTACTCGACGAGTTATGAGAACTTTGTCTTGCTTGCGTTTAATGAGAACAAACGTATACGGAAGTTTAAACTTGGCCAAAAATAATGGAACAATTCATTAACAGTACAAAGCCCATCCAGATAAACCAAATTTTTCCCTACTCAATTGTATTTTTAGTTTGACAACTACGATAATTTACGCAGGAAAAATTTAAATATACTTAGATAGTTCATACTGACCACACGTACTGACTAGACTTAATGCACCAGGCTGCTGCAGGATTTATAAATGCATGCGTGCTGCGCCCCTTTTCCATCTCTAACCACCCCTTTCCATGTTAATGACCCATGCGCAGTATTTTCAGTCAACGAATTGCGCCAACCTTTTTCCACCTCTTTTTGAGGGGTCCAAACATGCATACTATACTACTGACAGAGCTAAATAGCGTATTTTAGGCACACCGATCGTACGGTTAGATTATTTTTACAGCTCATACATCGGCTCACACAACGCGCTTTTTAGTATAAGATCTAGTGACTTTTCGGCTGAGGCTGGACTGTCATTTAAAAAACGTTTTGTCAAATTGTTCTTAAATTTTTCTTGCATCCTGATGTTTCCATATGAAACTGAAGAGCAGTTAGAAATGTTGTTATGAACTTACAAGTACAGGGGCGAAAACAGGATTTTAAAAAAGGGGGTTGATATTGTTTAATAAGTTCTTGTGCGCAAGACTTCTTTTTTACAAATGTACATTAACATACAAGTCTTTATTTCAGCACGGTCATATACAGCTTTAGAAATCGACCCAATCCACCATCCCTGTATCCGCCCCTGAAGTGCACCTCAATTGTTGGATGTGTGTTGTGTTCCTGGTCGTTGTTTTTAACTTTTGGGCAATCTCAACCGGTGTTTTCTTATAAATTTTTTTTTAATAAAAATGCGCGTAAACATATAAAGACATAGACACCTAACGTGCACCCTCATGTGCTAGAACGAAACGATGTCAAGTCATGACACACCTTTGAACTGAACACCTTAAGTGTTAAGAGGTTGGCAGAGACTGGCAGCCTGAGATTCTCGAGTTCCGACGAAAAGAAAAATGCTTTTCAAACGTCGCCGAAACAAAAAACACAAATTTCTCGACCGTCTTGTTTTGTCACTGATCAGTTCTTCTTTTTCTTTTATATCAAAGAAGCTAAGAGCCCACTCTTTCATTTATCAGCCTATATATAAGCTATGCAGCTTTATACAGTGTTGTCCAAAAAACTATAGCCGGATCCATAGGAAAAGAGTTTGTTTATTTTTTTATCAAAATTTTAAGCATTCCCAAGGACGCCATGTGGTTCTCGTTCTTTTCCTAGTGCAGTAACCGAAAATTTCTTAGGAGTGACAAAAAGCGTTTTGAGGTCAAAAAGGTCACTTTTCTTGTCGAAAGACGAATGCTACACGTTTAGCGGTTAAGCTGCGCATTGTGTCTGTTTGGCGCAGTCTGCTGTTGTAATTTCGCCGTAGAACTGAGAACCAAACTTGCCAGTTAACTCACAAAGGCTTTGGCAACGCAGTGAAGCAGTTTGTAAGTACCAAAACTCAAATACAGATGAGACTGTTCCCTTGTACTACACGTCTTTCACTGACTGCACTGTCGACTTGACAAGAACAAGCACTTTGGTTTAATAATAACGGTTTTATTGAAAACGGTTTTTTATTTGATAATTATGACTGTTTTTTCAACTTCGGAGAAAATGGTTTCTTAAGAAAGAACATTGAAACTGACAAGTAAATGTTTCTAAAAGCAGCAACAGAAACATGCAGTCAATTTGTTTTTAATTCTGTCACAAAATAACCCGATAATGTTTGTGTCAGTGGATGGAAAGCTCAAACCATACGGTTCATCTAAACATTTAAAGTTCAAGCTAGTAGATGTTTTGCCCTCAGGCCAACTCGTGTTTCTTTGCTGTGGTTTTGAATAGTAATGAAGTGTATAATGCTAACAAAGTGTAACGCTTGCCTCGGGAGCGGTGCCGAATCCTTTCAGAATTTAAGATTAATACTAATAGCATTTGACTGACTCAGGTTAGATATTTTTCCTAAAAGAAATAAGGATAGTACTAGTTTGAATTTACAGCACAACCGCGTTCCTATTCCAAAACTAAGTAAATCATATTAAATGCCTCATCGTATGAAATTAATTGTAACACGAAATTGTTGCCAGGCTTGGGATAAGCTTCCGTTATTTTATTCTTGATCTTAACAGCCTTTTCAGTTCTCCTTACATAACAAATACAAAATAAAACATTACGTAATGAGAAAATGACAACTGATCAAACAAAGTAATCTACTGAAGATGAAAAGTAAAATTCTCCCAAACTTTTTCAATGAAAGTATTGGCTCTATTTGGGAGAATTTGGCAACACAACTTATGGACCTTGGTCAGCACAGAGGGCCAGCGCGATCGCATGCAAAGGTCCACCTATTTGTTAACCAACTATTAAAAAATGCAACATCCTCTACGTGCACATAACTGGAGATACAATCGAATGATTTAACTTTAAAAAAGTGCAAGGTTATAAAACACGTTGTAGTTCACAAATTAAATCAAGCAATAAAAAAACTGATTTGTTGATCATTCTCTGTAAAATCTACTCTGCCAAAAAAAATCGATTTTCCAGTTCAAAAAATATTTTCCAATTTTCCACGTTTTAAGTTGGTTCTGGCTGCTTTCTGATTTCTGTCTCGGACAACTTAATTTTCAAAATTTCTCAGGAAGCTTACCCCCGGACCCCACTAGAGACTCGGCCCTTCGCTGGTCGTTTGGTCCGTCTCCTCGTTCAATCGCCCCTTTCCCGCAAAAAAGTCTGTAGAAAAACACTGAAAAATCACTGAACCATGCGCATGTGACAGACATGGATTGCCGAGCCACAGACTTTCTTCGAATTGGCGCTGCTTATTTAAAACCGAATTGAAATAGTAATATTCCAAACCTTGCCGTCACACTAGCTCACGTTTTGCTATTCTTGACTTGCAGTGACGTCATAGCGGCCATGTTGGAGCCCTCGAACAAAAGAAGTTTGATGATTTCTTTTGTTTAGGACACCAACATGGCCGCTCCGTCTTTTGTCTTTGGTGTCTCTAAGGAATGCGTGCAAGTCAAGAATACTTCAGCAATGTGTCCAGAATTTTACCCCCAATTAGATTAACATTTTTCTCGTCCTTCTTGATATTTGGTTCGTTATATGGATGGCCAACAAAGTTTCATAATTTTCAAACCTGTTTGATCATACTCGTACATTCATTCTCCGACCGTTTATCTCTGGAATGAATACTCGCATAAAATTCAGATTTCAGCCTCTAACATTATTCAAAATTTTTACCTCTTGGTTATTATTACTTAGTTGAAGCCAATTAAGAATGGGGAAAGGCAGGCTGCAAGCTGATTTTTGTTTGATTATTTTTTGGGAGGAAGGGGAAACCCATGATACCAGGGCTTCTAGCGAATTGAACGCGGGACTGAACCAAGAGTCTGTAAGGGTTTCGGGGACATGCTACCTCGAAAAGTCTGAAATTAGGGTTTTTGGAATAGTGCTTTATTTTGGAAGCAAAACTGAGTCAAATTATCAGTGCCTGTTTTTTGTTCAGGCTCCCATGGCCCTTCTAATTCGTGATCATGAAAAGGGGGAATTGTTCGGAAATTGCTTCCCAACCCCCTCCGACTTTTTCCAGCATCCAGTCTTGAGAAAGGGAGGAAGAGTGGAGAGGGGAGTAGGAAGCTGCGTTGGCCGCGTAATCATGAAAGTTTTTTTATTGACACCAGAAACATTTTGTTACTTAGACGACTATTCGTTCCGAAACATCAATTTTGGCATTTATATATCCAACGGATATTCTTAGACGAGATTCTCCATGTTATTAATATACGAGTATAATATATTTACTGATATGTTATTCATTTGAAAAATGTGGCTATTACTAAATTGAATTAGGCACACGATGTCCTAATTATTTTCACATCATATTTATCGTAGGTAATGGGCGGATGCTTCTCATTATGCCAGGCATCCCAGCGTGCCCGTCAACTTGAACAATTTGTCACATGGGAGCTTGCAGCCTCGTTTCCCGCCACGCCTTTTATTTCATCGTGGAACGAACAGAATATGCGAACTTGTGATTTGCCAGGGTTATACTCAGCACAAACGGTAGAAATAGTGTTTGATCTAGATTACCTTCTTAAACTCTTACAAACATTAAGTCAGTTTAAAGAAGAATGTCTCTTTACCGATGTCACACTTCTTGCAAGACGAAGTGAAGTTTTTTTCCACCAAAATGTTCTTGCAACGCTGTGCTGTTATTCAGAAAAACTATGGAACGGAAAATCTTCAACACTGTCTGACCGAGTACCTGTTGTTAGCCAAGATGGTGAATTACCTGACACTGTTCTAGACAGCATTCTGACAGCCTGTTACACACGGTTGCCCTCTCGCTGTTCCAGTAAGAATGAAAAAGAGATGTTTGAGTACGTAGCCGAGAAAGGAGTATTAAGGTTAAAACTAGAAATCAACGAAGATGAAAGCCTCTTTCAGCCTCCTCTGTTGGGAACATTTTCAAAACTTGAAACATACAGAGCAACGGATTTCTTCTGTGACGTCATAATAACAACAGGAGACGGAGGTACCCTCAAATGTCACAATGTGCTGACAGGGGGGAGCGATTTCTTCCGTGGCTTGTTTCTGTCTGGAATGCGAGAGACCCTGGACGATTGTGTTGATCTGGGCTCAATTAAAAGTGTGTCTATGAATAAAATACTAACATACTTGTACACTGGTGAAATAATTCTCGACTTCGATAACGTGGAAGCTATTCTAGAAGCCAGTGATTTCTTGTTGATCAGCAATCTAAAAGAGAACGCTATTAAGTTCTTGGAGCGAAATCTGTCAATGGAAACATGGTGGGTAAGCCGCTACCTCGCCTCGAGATACAACTGCCAATCCCTCTACTCACTAACAAACAAGTTATTTCCATCGAATGTGTGCGAGATCAGATCTTTAGCACGGCAGCACGACTGTCAAGAGCTGTGGGAAGCAGCTGGCAAATTCATACAGAACAATTTTACCCTCGTATACGAAACTGAAGGCTTCCTGTCTCTGAGTCTCGACGACATGAAAATGTTACTACAAAATGATTCATTAGAGATCTGTGAGTTGTTGATATTCAAAGCACTGATTCGATGGGTTAAGCACGATATGATTGCTAGAAAAGAGCATCTTCCAGTTCTTGCACGATTTGTTTTTATGAATCGCTTGTCAAAAGACTGTTTTGATCGAGAACTGGAAAACGAGTGCAATTTCATCAGCTTAACACTACTAAAGGAAGCCAATAAACAGCTGAATGATTTCCTAAGCAGAAAAGAGCAAGCACAACAGAATGAAATCGAAGTTGACATTGACGGGTTGGAGAGGGCTGCATGGGTTACATTACAAAAAAAAGTTAAAGGACCAGCTTACTCTATGCAGTTTTCTAATTTCTCTCTCTTGTGTGTAAACCGTGTTAGCAATTGTGCTGCCTACCTCTGGATACCGCTTGAGAACGCACTGTACGAGTTCTTATGTCCAGATTACTTTAGCACTCACAATATAGTCCTTCATAAAGACACATTCTACGCAATTTTAAGTGCTATAGAATGCGCAGACTCTGTCAAAAACGAAATTCCACTTTCAAATCTCGAAGACGAACAGTTGTCATTCGAGTCTCAGTGTGTTTTCGATGCACCTCGCAAAGTTATCGTCGAACTTCAGTGGGGAGGCTTGGAAAGTGTCAAGAGATCTTCCTCGAACGTAGGTAAAAAGGAGGTAAGCCCTATTGATTATCGAGTACTCCATTACGCAGTCTGCTCATTCGATGACTGTATATACCTCTTAGGTGGGTATCTTTGGGATGACGTCAAACAAACATTGTGCCACTGTTCTTCACCAGGTTCTTTTCGTCATAGGTGGCGTTGGGGAGAATGGCGAAAGATTAAGCTCTGTGGAGAAATATAATAAGGAGACGAACACCTGGCTCGATGTGACGTCGCTGAGTTGTCCTCGCTGGGCGGCTAGTTGCTGCACCATGAATGAAATGGTGTATGTTCTTGGAGGATTCGATAACACATGGCACAGCGTCCGTTATTGCGAGGTATATAACCCTGAAACTAATCAGTGGCAGATTATGGCCGGAAATATTTTGGCTCAGCCATACAATGGTTTCCTTGCCGTGACTGATCTTTCAGGTTTAAAGATAGCCGTGGAGAGTGCAGTGGGGAACAAGTTGTTTGTTTACGGCCTCGATGTTGGCACTGGCGAGAAGTCAGGCTGGGCCTGGACTGTGGAATTGTCCTCCATGCCCGAGATAACCGACATATTACCTCTCAGCAGGGGAATAATGAACAAATTGATGCTATGTTACTAATGATGGTTTCCATTTTACTGGGCTGGAAAGCGGAAATGCCCTCTATACTGGAGGTAACCGATCTATCGACTCCCCGTTGGGACTAATGAGAAAACTAACGTTGAATAATAATGGTTTGTAGTCTTAGAAGTCAACGACGATAAAGGGTGTGTTGCAATGCCTTCGACGTCTTTAACAAGTTGATAGTTAAAATACTGAAGAACTGCTTACAATCGTCGACACACAAAAGATTAGAGAAATAACAATACTTATTAAACCAATCAGTGGATATCAGTACAAAGTGACTGCAAAAACCGAATAAGATTTGACGATGAAACTGTTATAATAACAAAATGACAATCCGCAAATTAATAGTATACAGCGTACAAATCTTTTTAAAGTTTTTATTTGGCAGTTCTCTGGTTATACCAGAACATATCAAGGTTATCTGCTTGAATCCAGTTCTAAAGGGCAACCAATATTAAGCAGAGAACTCAGCAACTATGCACTAAACTTGGGAATTATGTGGTGCTAAAAAAATAAATATACTGGTTTTGATTTAAAAAAAGACGTCGTCTTCAGTTAAACGGGTTTAGTACCGATCAACATCATACTTTTAATATTTTCTTGCTGAAGTTTAATTTCAAACTGTATAAAAAAATGTAAAAAGTTTTGAAATTTGGCCACATCCCGTATCTGCCTTTGAAGGCGAGAAAAACGAGAGGTTATTTCATAAGTTTCAACAGCCGGGTTCAAAGTAGAGATACGACACATTCTTCGATAACTGTGTGTAGAAATCATAGAAAAAAGATCTCATTCCTTGGTTTATAACTAACGAGTAAAACACCGTAATGACTAGCGTAACTCTTCTTACTATTTTAATTCGGTGGCATTCCTGGAAGTATATTGCGAGGAACTTACTGACAATTTTAGTAATGTAGAAAATGGTTTCGTCATCTTCGGTTCAATTAAACATGATTCGCAAAGTTTGTGGTTCCTATGTTTATCATCTTTTCTTTTTAAAAATGTTTCCAAACATTCCTTTCTTCTTGTCACGCCTCTTATCTTCGTGTGCATGTGTGCCATCACTGTTTGGGTCTGTGCTTCTCCTACTTAAATGAACAGGCTTTGGGGCAGTTGGGGGCCTGTGAGCTGGTATCCCGGTGGTGAGTTTGTCCACCGAGTCTGAAGAAGATCTAGAATCCTGTGAATCCGAACGCATTCTGTCTTTTGGGGGAGGAGGTGGAGCCTTCTGTTTTCGCCTTGGTGGAGGTTCTGGTTTATTTTCAAGTTGGGACGGAACGTAGGTAGGAGGGGAGGGTGCAGGCAAATCATCAAGATCTTCATCCATATCCACCTCTAGGTAAACTCCATTCGGAGAACGGATCTCGAGATCATCCGAGGGTGGAGGGGTACCAGGAATGTCTGGAGGTTCGTCCTCCTGAAACATCTCAGGAATCTCTTGAGGTGGGACATCTGGGGGTGGAGTATCGGGAGGAGGAATTTCCGGGGGAGGAATGTCAGGTCGCAAATCATCAGTAGAGAATATTTCCAATTCGAAATCATTATCCGTTGGTATTAAAGATGCGTCTGGTATGGGAGGTGGAAGATTTTCTGGTGCGGCAAAGTCCGAGGGAGGTGATACAGTTTCAAAATTCATTGCTGGGGGAGGAGGAGTAAATGCTGGGGGTCCCTCGTCTTCAGTCTCATCTTCAGGTGTTGTTATGGTGATAATTGGTTTAGAAACCGGAAATGATTGATTTCTTGAGCTTTTGGGCGAGCTCCGCCCTTCCTTACTGAGAGGGGAGGTGTAAAAACGAGGAGGGGGTGGAGAAATAGGAAGATCGTTGTCCAACTCATCCTCTTCACCGTCAGTTATTAAGTGGATATTGTTGACCCACCTGGTCAGGTCAGAAGAATCTTTGGTTACAAATAAGTACTCTGATCCGTCACTCAAAATAATTCGCATGGTGTTCTTTCTCTTAGTGTAATCACTTGCCTTTTCACAAAACCCCTCTCTCAGATTCAGCGGCGGGGCAGCATAGTTTTTGATTTGCAAATCTTTCTTCTCTCGGAAAAACAACAACTGATGTCCTTTCATAACAGTAAAGTATGTCTTCCAAGCTCGGTTTTGGGATTTCCTTCCCCCGACTTCGAGTTCCTGCTTTCGCTGTAAAATTCCCTCACAAAGTGGCACTTTAACCCCTAGTTTATTCGTAACTGTTTCATTTTTTATTCTTGTTGGTGGACATCGCGTCTGCGCTGTATTACAATTTTGATCAACATTTGTATATTCTTGCTGTATATTTCTTTCATCAGCTTCTCGTACCATTTCGACAGCTCTTCTTTTATTCTCTTCTTCTTGTCGTCGAAGTTCTTGAATGCCCTGCTGCTTCTCTGCTTCTAGTCTCTCCTCCTTGAGTTTCCGTTCTTTAGCCTTTAATTTTTCAGCTTTCTCCAGTCTCTGTCGTTCCTCTTCTTTACGTTTTTGTCTCTCTGCTTCTAATCTTGCATCGGCCGCGGCTCTTTGTTTCTGCTCTTGGATCATCTTAAGCCTTTCGGCTTCTTGTTGAGCACGTCTTTCATTTTCCCTTCTCTCTTCTCGCTTTCTTTCCTGTTCTTCCTTTTCTTTCTGTATTCTTCGTTCTTCCCTTTCTCTTTTCTGCTTCTCATCTCGTTCCCTTTCTTTCCGAAACTTTTCCTTTTCTCTTTCCTTTTTTTCTTCAGCTTCTTGGAGCTTCCTCAATTCCTCCTCTTCCTGCGTCAGTCTTTGTAAACCTAAAAATTTCTCTTCCTGAGCCATTAACATCCTTTCAAACTCATCGTGTTTCTTTAAAAGCTCCTCTACGGCTTGAAGCGAATCCCCAAGATCTTCACTTTCAATATCCAAGCTTCGAGCATTTATCCAGCCTTCAGCTTGATCGGCCTCACGAATATACGTCTGAACTTCAAGGTTCTTTTCTAGATCAATTTTACGCTTCTTCCACGTTTCAGTAAGTTCTTGCCATGATGACACAAGGTTGATCGATTTCTTGTTTATGTCTTCCGCAGAAGAATGGTCCGAATTGATCAGCTTTTTGGCTTGCTGTTCAAAATCAATGATATTCTTTTCTCTTGTGTCAATCTCAGCTTTATATTCTTGATGTTGAGTAATCGTTTCTTCCGCGCCAGTGACGTCAGAAGCAAGTTCGTCTGATACAATGGCTGATTTCATGTTGGAGATCCATAACCTAAGTGAATCAAAAAGATCCCGGGTTATCACAGAAAACGAACGTCGCCTTCGCAAGGAGCAGGAGAGTGAAAACCAGTAGAACAAAAACAAAAGAAAAGTAAATAAACTGAGTAAAAAGAAAAGGGTTTAAAACGGTTATGAAAAATGGGAACAAATAGAATGAAATAGAAAGGAAAGGAACACAAATAGAATGAAATAGAGTATATAACGGGGCGAAGTGGAATGGAGTAAAAAACAGAAATCATTAGAAAGACAAAAATAGAAATAAAAGGGAATTAAACAACAAAGAGAGCAGAGGAGAAGAACGTGAAAAGAAATAAGTTGCGTTAGTATAACAGAGATCTCCCAAATTCAGGGGATTTGGAAGAAAATGTGAGAAGATGACTCGAAACGGGTAGAAACCGAAGAAAACGCGAAGTGCTAAAGAAAAGAATAGTATACCGTTGATTTGGATAAAAATAGAATGCTTCACTTACAGAAGATCTCCATAATCATCCAAAAACTGCTGAAGATGTTCTTCCTGTGTGAGGTTTGACCGTTTGCTTCTTGCCTTTTGCTGTAGTCGTGACCACGCCTCCTCAATTTCCACCTTTTGTTCCTCCACAGCCTCTGCTTGATCCAGGTATTTCGAGCTAAGTCCTTCAGCTTCATGTAGAATCCATTTTACTTTTTCACCCAGTGCTTTTAGGTCACGCTGTGGGAGAATAAATCATGAGTAAGGGTAGGGATTGATAATTGCAAACAGCCAAGCAGCCTTAACTACTAGATTGTTCCGTGCACATGAAAACAAAATTAAATTTTGGAGTTTGCTTTGCTATGTGAAGTTTGTATAGGCGGATTTTACTTCTTTGATAATAAGGCATGAATCCAACTTCCACAAATAAGTCGGAAATTTGATAGAGTGTAGCGCAGTTAGTAATCAGTCAAAGTTTCTGCTTGATATATTGGATACTTTCGGCGAAATGAGTCTTTTAAGACTCCAAAATGTACAATAGTTGTATGGAGTTAAGGCAACTCATGCGAACTCATACAATCTTTATAGTTTTACAACTTCTCTAAAAAATTATGTGTATCAAGCTAAAACTTTAAATGATTATTCACTTTGCGATACCCTATCGAACTTTGGATTCGTTTTATCTCACGTGGAAAATGTAAACAATGACTTCATACTGAAATTCGCCTATTAATCCTTGAATTTCTGAAATGTGCCATTGAAACAAAATATTTCCACATAAAAACATTGCTTTTTCAAATTCAGGCCAGTTTTTAGTTTAAACAAACCAGCTGTTCTGTATATCAGTTGACGACAAGTTTGCAGTTCACATAACCGCCTTACACCATTTTTTACAATGTTTGAGATAAATCGTCCAGAACTATATTTTTTCATAACTCTTATTTAAAGTCCCTATCAAGCTTATTTTTTTAAGTTCCTGATTAAAACTGTCATCATCTGTGAACTCAAAAATAAAATAATTAAAGAAAGTTTCCACGTCTAAGTACGTTTTTTAATCAAAAAATGACTGGAATGTAAATTTTGACCGAGCAGGCCGAGGATGGGTAATCTGTGACGTAGCAGCAGTGAGTTATGTGGTTTTTGTTTAAAAAATTTCACTTCTGTTAAAAATGTCATAAAATTTTTGTTTCAAACGATTTCAAGGGAATAATTCATTGATTAAAGTTAAAACAATGTGACTATTGTAGCCAGAATTAAATTTTTTGTGATAAAAAAGATTGTCTCTGCTTCATGCCTCGTGCTACGTCATATGCCTCCTGCTACGTCATCATTGCACACTTCAAGTCCAAAAAAGGTAACAGGAACGGCGAGAAAAGGTTTTATTTTCAAAAATTACTATTATTAAAGGGTTCTACTTTTCATCTGGAACTTAAAAAAAAAGCTTGATAGGAACTTTAATTTTCAAAGTCCGTGGAATGTTGATGCTGTAGATCGGCGAAACTTGGATTATTCCCCCGTTTTCAGTGGCACAGCCAGCAGTTACTCGAATCTACATCTTGTACGAACTGCTGTACTGTAGACACACTACCTGGAAGCCTTCGTGCTTTCTCTGTAGAGCTTGAACACTTCCCAAGTCTTGTGCCCCATCCTCACTGAACATCAACTCTGATTCCTTTTCCTGTATCCAGGTTCGGGTTTCCTCAACATTTCTATTAAACAGATGAAGTTCCTTTGCTTTGTCTAAAGACTCTAATCGGCTGCTGGTTCGCTGGTTCAGAGACTCCCACTTTGAGCAAATTTCTTCAACGCGCAGCTCAATTCTCTGTAGAATTTAAAACATCAGCTATTAAAAAGCATAGCCAGCCAAGCTGGGGTCTTCCAGACCTTCTTTTTTTATGACACTTTTTGGACTCTGGGAGTCACGGGCGAACAAACAACAGGACTCGAGGTCTGTAACCCAGGACCTACAGTTTAACGTCCTAACTGAGAAGACTCGAAAGTCTAACCGTTTGCAGATGTTAGAGCAAAGGCAGCACCTTCTCCTCAGTTATTTTAAGACCCTGAGTTTTAAGGCCCGGCACCGGAAATCGAACCCAGGCCTCCCGCACGGCAGACTGGTGCCTTACGCACAGGGCTAAACAGGCTCCCTCCCTCCAAAAGATTGGTGTCTGTAAATGCATATCAAAAAAAGTTTCTTAAATCATGTAAATCGTTATGCAAACAGTGTTAATGTATGCAGTACATGTTTTATACTTTTGTCCAAGTCTATGACTTCCTTATGCTGTTATCCAAAAAGGAAATGTGCAATTAAATATGCTAGCCATGTCCAAGAATGTTGTCTTTGCCGAGGTTGGTACGCCTGTATAAGTGTTTGTTCACACCTTCGTTTCAGTATTTAAGTGTCTCCACATTCAATGACCTGTCTATACCGAGCTTAGAGCGTTTTCTTGCATGTTGGTGTCTTGTGTTAAGTTCCCACGCCCTTTATTCCTATCTGTGCACCAGTTTGTGTCCTTGAGGTCATTCCATTGAAATAGAACCTACACTGAGATATTTGTCAAACTTTCGCCATTTGTCAATCATTATATGTTAACTGCAAAAATGGAGGTGTGTCCATGTTAACTTTTGAGGTATTATTGATAGAATGGCTATGTTTAGGAGAAACTCTAGGAAAACCAGCAAAACATGTGCTGTTTTCCCCCATTTCCGAGGGGAGACTTGAACGAGTTAAACGAAAAGCCGCATGTAAATTATGAAGAAAACCATTTTTTTTTGCATTAATTTTTCTGATATATGTCTATGAGAGCTCAACATTCACTAGTATATGATAAAAATATGTAAACATTTTAAAGCTTTTATTATGCGCGGTAAAGATGCGCAATGCAAAACTGGGGAATGACCTTAAATGCTGTCAAGCTCTTTTTAAAAATACCTGACTATCAGTGTGATCTTCCTTAAGCATATCTTGAGCTTCTGCTGTCAACGATGCAACTCTTTCTCCCGATGACATCAAATCTCGCGTGAAGTCTTCAAACTTTTTCATCAACATCTCTACGTGCTCCAGATCACGGCCAAAGTCGTCTGAGGTAGCTATGGTTCCTTTCTCTTCTATCCAATCTTCTATTTCATCGGCTTCCCGCAGAAAACGAAAAAGGCGATCAGATTCGTGCAAGCGATGTTGGCGAAACGACGACAGCGACCGCATTTCTGAGAAATGACTTTGCAGATCAGACTGCGAGAAAAGATAGGTTTGGTGAGTTTGGGAACTTACTTAAACCGAGTTTAAGATTAACTTTATTGCATTGCTTTTAAGCTATTAACAAAATACGCAGCTTCGCTTTTTGGGTAGGTCATAATTTCAGCTTATCAACAAGTACCATCTGGGGACCCTAACAAGTTTCATCGGTTCTGAGTACAACTAAATTTATGTGCGTATAAAGAGCTTTAACCAAAATTTCCATCCGCCCTATATATTTTGCAAATCTGTATATTCATTGCGTATCGAGCGTCACAATTCTTTTCAAAATTTTGTTCGTTTTGTTCAACTAAAAAGTGCAGTAAACATTAAGTAAATCAAAGTTTTGGAATAAATAGTGTCGTTTTACAATAACGTGTTCTTTCAAAAGCTATCTAAGAAATACTGCAAAAGTCTTCCGATTGTGATTGTTTGCTTCAGCTTACTACTTAATATGGCATTCGTTTCATTTGAAACGTGTTAATTATAACCATTCGTTGTTTGTCGTTAAATCTCACCTGTCTCTTTCTTATTTTCTCCGAATCAAGATTCTTGTCACAAATAAGGCTCTTGCTCTTTTCTTTCAATTCTTCAACTTTTCTGAAGTGGTTCTCAAATTCAAGTTCCACCGCCTCGTGCCTCTTCAGTAGAGATTGCGTACTAGTCTCATCTCGACCGTAATCTTTATTAGAAATCTGAGGTATACGGTCTTGCATCCAGGCCTCCACTTCGGAAACCTCTGCGTAGTACTGTTAAAGAGAAAGACTACATGAGTTGGAGAAGATTCTTCCACTGTTTTGAAGTCCCGAAACATATCAACAACTGCCTACCTTACATTTTCAAATGGTTACTAAAAATTATTAATAATTCGTGGCACACTGACAGAATCCAAACTAAAGCAACTTTATCCAAAACATAAGTTTCGTGGAAACTCGAAAAGATCGTAATGGTCAATTCTTACATTTTTACCTTTTTATTTTCTTTAAAGAGGTAACTACAAGTGCTCCATTTATGTCGCCAAATGTTCTTTGGTGTCAGTTTACTTAAACCTACGCACACACAACTGCATCTACCAACTAACCACGAAAACATTGAGTCCAAAGAAAAACCGCAAATCATACCTGTTGAGCTAGTAAAGAGTCTTGCAATACCATATGTCGTCTTTCACTTCGTTTCTTTAGTTCTTCCCACTTCCCTTGTAACTCTCTCCATCGCTCTGCAATCTCCTCGGATGCATAGTGGTCATGACTGATAAGTTGGTCAGCGGTTGCACCAACTGAATCGATGAGCTGTTCATGCGTAGTACACTCATTCACAAAAGCATCATGTCTCTTAAGAAGATTCTGGGCTATTATAAGGTTCTGGGCTAGTTCTTCCGACTTTGCCAGCGGTTCCTTTTCTCGAATCCAGGCCAACTCGTCTTCAAGGTCTCTCAGAAACTGCTGCAGTAGTGTTGACTCCTCCAGTTTTTGTTTCCTGGCAACAGTTGGCTCCGAAAGAAGTTCAAACCTTAGAATGATACCGATTAGAACAACTGTTAGGTAACTTTAAGATAATACATACTGCAGGTTTTTTTAGTCGATGAAAAATCCAAAATTGGGCAAAAGAATGTTAAACGATTGAAAACAAGATTTAAAAAGAAGACATACATATTTGAATATACTATTGTTTGATCAAAAGCAAAAATATTGACTAAACTAAAAGATGGAATGATGGCGATGATGATCAATCAAAAGTGAAAAAGCATGCATGCGAATGAAAATTAAAAGCGAGAAAAATAGGACAAACCTTTCAAAAACAGTTGCTGCTCGTTCAGCAATTTCGCCTTTCATGAAATGATCAGCTTCTACAAAAGCGTCAGCCTGCTGGAGAATTTCAGCCACTCTATCCTCGTGGGCACTTATGTCGCCTTCTAACAACTGATGCTTCTTCATGAGGTTTGCAACACTTTTAAGGTCCTTCCCATAATCCTTCGAGGCCAGCATGTTCTCCACTTCACTTATCCACGTTTCAAGGTCGCCAACATTTCTTTCAAACGTCTGCTTTTGAATGGCTTCTTGCAGCCGCTGGCCTTTGTTTGTTGACATCTCCGATAAAAGAGTCCACAGATCTTGTACGTCTTTTAGACGTGTCTCGATCACTTCCTTTGAACCATGACCGGAGTTCAACAGTTTGTCACCCTGTTTGATGACTGCCTCCAACTGACCCTGGTTAGCTGTCAGCTCTGCTTCAAATGCCTGGTGTTTCTGAAGTTTCTGTGGTAAGTTTGATGCTTCTCTGTAAGATGCTTCTGACGCTGTCTGTAGCTTGGTATTCATCCAACTCTCCATCTAAAACAAGATAAAGTGCTACTGAAGGGAAATCTTCAAACTAGTTTAAAATACCTAAAATTAATGTTTGGCCTGTATAACTTCCACTTAAACACTTGTTACCAGTTATTAAAATAAATTTCACGGATAATTTACAAAGTCAAACTGCCTACTTTAGCGCCAAAGCTGAGAAACTTTTAAACCTCATTGGATATGTGTGATGTCACATAAGTAAAAGGCAGGAGATCCGAATCTCACTTTCCCGGTCAAATTCATATGATCATGGCGTGGCTCAGTGTTTGGGCAAAAAAAATCACTAGTTCGCTATAAACGCTAGTATAAAACAACTTGGGGTCCAGAAACAGACAAACCATGTGACGTCATAAATCGTCGTCATAGATTTTGAACTTTGTTCGCACAGCATGCAAGCTTATTTCGGGGACTTTTAAAAAGTTAGGTAAGTTTTTTTTATCCATTTATAGTCGAATAGAAGTGTTGGAAAATCTATAAAAATACCAACGAAAAATGGCTTTAGCAACATATTAATCGAAACACATGATCTCGGGACGCAGGAGAACTTTGAACATTGTGCGAGGTTGTTGAGCTGAAACTTAGTTAACTACGTGTATTTCTTTTATCTTTCAAAACAATGCTTAAAAAGAAAAATATAAAAATATGTAAATTTCAACCAAATTTTAGCCTAACAACTTCGCACTCTCCTCAAATAGGATTGCGATTATCCGAAACATCTAGACATTTTTAAAAGATTTTGTAACCTTTTAACTGGAGAAACAGTATTGAATAACTTTTTTCAGAGTTTGTAATACCCAACTACAACAACAATAGTTTAAATAAGCAGCAGACTTTTGCTTACTTCTTGTGCATCTCTCAGGAACTGAAACAACATTTTGGAGTCTCCTAGGTTACCACTTTTTGCTGAAATACGCTTTTGTAGTTTTCTCCATTTCTGCAAGACTGAATTTCGACGAGAATCAATCAGTTGTGAGTCACAGTGTTGATCTTTGATCAGTTGATCAGCATATTCCTCCAGAGCTTTGATCTTGTCTTCATACGAAGCTATTGATTTCTCCAAATTCACCTGCTTTTTCAGTAACGTTTCCACTGTGTCCAGTGAGTCGCTAAGCTCTTCACTCGATAGAAATGATTCCTTGTTTGCGATCCAAGTTTCTGATTGGTCTGCGTTCTTTAGAAAAAGTTGTAATTGGTAGGAAAGTTCAAGCTGCAACTGCCGATCCTCCCATAACTGCAGTAGTTTTTCCCTCGTCACTTCAAGCTCTTTGGCATGAGCTGCGATCACTGTGGCGGCATAATGACCTTGATCTATAAGACTGTTGCCAAAGGCACAAGTGCTAATGAATGTCTCTTGGCGTCTTTCTAGTTCATCTTTCCTTTCTCTGTTTAATTCCAACATAGCCTCAGCATCTTTGACATTCTTTGTAATATCTCCGGATGACATGCGCAAAACCATGTCTGTCATCCACGCCATCAAGTCATTATAATCCACAAGAAAAATTTGAAGTAAACGATTTGCCTCTAGCTTTCCTTTCCTTTCGTCAAACAAGTCATTGAGGTGCTCCCATTTCTCTATGATCTCTGTTTGCTTGACTTGGACGGTTTGACCCGTATGAGGCTGGACCCTAACAAGGCGATGAGCTTCTCTATCAAGCAACTCCATTTTTCCCTCTATAACTGTCAAGCTTCGTTCTAGATCATCATGTTTTCTTATCAAGGCTTCAACACTTGATAGGTCCCGTCCGTAATCCTCACTGGATAAAAGAATTGCTTTCTCGTTAATAATATCAGCAACCTCGCCACAATGGCTGTTGAATGCATGAATTTCACAAGCTTCGGCCAGTTTCTGCCTCCTTTCACTTGCCCGATCCTGGAGCCGATTCCAACCCTCATTTAGAATCTGCTGTCGACTAGAGATTGCCGAGGACCCAGCATGCCCACTGGCTATCAACTTTTCGGCTAGTTTGTTGATTTTGTTCACACGAGCGGCGTCCACGGCAAGATCCTGATCGAACTCTTTCATTTTTTTCTGAAGTCTGACACAGTGCTCGTAATCCCTGCCAAAATCCTCAGAACATAAAATTGTTTCCTAAAAAAACAGATGCTGCTATAAGTCACTAATGCCAGTGGAATAAATGCCTTACGATAAAAAAACTAGTTCTTGACGATAGATTTATAACATTCATTTCTGTTTAAACAGATGTGTTGTTATAAATTTTATAGTTGTGATAAAAAGTTCTAAGAACCTACATGTGCAAGTGCTAAAAATCTTTTTAGTTTATGTATGAATCGTTAATTATTTATTATTGCTACTGTTATTATAATAACTTTTATCATTTTTATTATTAACATCATTGAGCCACTAAAGTCGTTATATCATTTTACGCCATTTGTTAAACTTGGCGAGCTTGCAGAGCTCGTTTTGGTTTGCGATAAATATTACTTATGACAACGACATTGCGTTTACACTAACAATGATATTTACAGCCCTAAGTTAGAATAAAGGATAAACGTAAGCAAAGTGTATATCAAAAGTGAGGGTTAGTACCTTTTTTAGCGCTAAAATGTTGTCTTCTAACCTAAAAATACTTATCAATGTGTTTCTTGTAGGCTGGCCTACTTTTGAAATCAGACATCTCATAAATCAGTCCTTAATGATTTACAAGATCCGGAACAAATTAGTTTATATTAGCTTTCCTTTCTGTGTTCAGGAGAGCTTCTCTTATTCTTTCTTTCCAAGAACAATCCAAACCTGGAACTTACTAAACTAATACTGCCATCTCACCCACAAATATTAACGAATTCACGTCCGCCTCAGTGCTCTGCATATCAAACATCAGAGCGCCCAGCCATCTACGGCAACTGTAACTGGCCACAAACCCGCCCTAGACATTAGCTTACAGCTAAATTAGGATTAAACATTTAAGCATTTAAGCAAAACAGTCTAACCTTTTCACTAATGCAGGAATCAGCCCAGTCAACTTCTTGGTTGAATTTTTGATGATCACGTGCTTCTTCAAGCCTTCGTCCCTTATTGGTTGACGCCTCCAGTAACTCCTCCCAGTGACTGTACAATGCATCAATCCTGCCTTCCACGTCACTAGCAGCAGGGTGCCCAGAGGTAACTAAGTTTTCCCCATTCCCTCGAACTGCATCGATCGCCTCCTCATGAGCCACAAGCTCTGCTTCAAAGGCCTGGTGTTTTTGCAGCTTACTCTCAAGGTTGGTTGGGTCTTTGTAGGATTCATCCGAGGCTGATTGCAGTTTCTCCGTAATCCAGTACTCAAGCTACAAAAATAATTAGATTCTAGCTAACCATTAGTGATTCAACGAATGTTCATATACTATTCACTTTGTGAAACAAACATTGCCCCTTAGCTTAATTCTACTGGTTAAACTTCAAAGCTGACTACGCAAGCGATAAAAGAAAATAACAACAATTTATTTGGTCCTCGTTAGGCAGGATATTTTTATACAGATTTACAGATATTATTTAGTAACTTGGGAACACAGCTACTCGGCTCTTCATCAGTAGATTACTAAAATGATGCAAATCTGCATATGGCATGTTGTAGAATCGTGGTATTCCATAGAGGATCCCAATTCCCAAAACGATCACAATAGCATGCCTGACATCTACAAGTCGTTATTCAAACAATACGTCTTGTTTCTAAAACGTGCCATATGCAGATTCGCTTCATTTTAGTAATCTACTGATGAAGAGCCGAGTTAGGCTTGAAACGTTTAGGAAGAACCAATTTTTAATCAGTGTCAAACACTTTTACTTTAGATTTATCATGCCTGGTTACGATTTTAAAGTTTTTTTATACTATTATTACTTGTTGAGTAATGTTAGAAAGATGTATATTAAATAGAGGACAGTTAAATAGCTGAGATGACAAAAGTAGAAATAACTTGACACTGAGTAACAAGAAAAACTAGAATAAGAAACAAGTCACGGTAAAAGAAATAGTTATAGCAAGACATGGTAAGGAAAAGGAAAAGTAAGGGTAACAGGTGTGAAAAGACGGGGTAAATTTACCTCCACCACATCCTGGTAGAACTGTGCTACCCTTCTTGAGTCCTCAAGCTTGTTTCTACGCTCAACCAAATCTTCCTTTAGTTTATTGCGCTTCGCACAGACTGAGGTCAGCCGTTCAGTTATTTTTTCTGATTCGTTGTGCTCGTTGTTAACTAGCTGTTCTCCAAACAAACACAGGTTGGTTACCTTTTCTTCATGAGATCCAACCAGTTTCTCGATGTTCTCATGCTTTCTGAGTAATGTGTCAACTTCATCAACACTGTTGCCAAGTTCGGCGCCTACGAGTATAGCCTCCTGTGTGCTTGTAAGTCTATCAATTTGTTTGGCATCTCTCAAGAACATCTGTATATCGTAAATCTGATCAATCTCCATCTTACGATCCTCCCACGTGGCATACAGACTCTCCCGCTCAGTCAGTAGAAGTTCAAGTTTCTCAGCGATCTCATCTGTGGCAAAGTGTCCACCTTCGATCATTTTCTCTCCAGTGTCCATCACCTGACTAAATGCCTCTTCCCGAGCATCCATCTCTGACTTGTACTCATCCAGCCTCTGCAAGAATGCTTCTGCATCCAACACATCGTGTACCGCTTCCTCCGACGCAATTGTGCGACTCATATCCATACACCAAGACACCAAATCACGAATTCTGCTGTTAAGTTTCTGGTAATCATAAGAGTCTTTCAACTTACTTTTTTTTCTCGCCGACTTTCTCTTGAGATCCTCCCATGTACCAATAACAAACTCTTCGTGCTGTTGAATAGTTTGGGCGGTATTTCCCTGGTAGGCTGCTTGTAGATACTTTGATTTGGTCATCAGAGCCTCGACCTGCTGTTCTAAAGCGTTAAGATCACGCTCATACCCCTCGTGTCGGCTCTGAAGTGCCTGAACACTGGCTAAGTCTCTCCCTAAGTCATCCATAGCTAACCTGGAATCTTTTTCCTGAATCCTACTTATCAGTTCATTTAAATCGCGATTGAAACGATGAATCTCTGCTGCACTTCTAAGACGCTTGTTTCGAACTGAAATGTGATCTTGTAACTGAGCCCACATTGCCCTGAGGATATCCTGCTGCTCTTTTATCAATACCGTGTCAGTATGACCCTCTGCAACCAGTTGTTTGGCGAAGTTGTCTGTCTCTCTGTAACGTTCGGTGTATGCCGTGACACCTCGTTTAAAATCATCAAACTTTCTCTGAATGGCTTCTAGATGTTCAAAGTCCTTCCCATAATCCTCTGAGGAGGCAGTGTGAATTTGTTCTCGAACCCAGTCTGCTGTCTCTGTGACTTCGCGAGTGTACTGATGTAGTTTTTTCGACTCTTCCAGACGATTATGACGGATGTTTACAAGGGTTTGTAACCCCATGAATTGTTCCTCGATGTCTTTCTGCCGATTGGTAATCATATTTGCATCAACATTTTCACTTTGAACGATTCTCTTTGCTTCCTCACCCAATCCTGTAATGACATTAGAATACGTCTCTACATCAGTCTCCAATGCTTTGAGCTTTGTCAGCAGCTTTTCGGTTGAGGCTTCATCCTTTCCGTAATCCTGACTAGCGGCAGCCCCGGCTTTGTCATTCATCCAAGTGTCTGCTTCGTTCGCTTCAGCTAAGTATTTCTGTGATTTCAATGCGGTGCCTAACATAGATTTTCGGTGAGCAGAAACTCTTATTAACTGATCCCAATTCGTTCTCAGTTCTTCGCATCTCTTCTCAGCAGCACTTGCGGCATAATGATTGCTGTCAATCAAATCCTGGCCTAAGGCGAGAACACGATCTATCATCGATTGATGGTTAGTTAATTCATTTTCAAGTGCCTGGTGCCTTTTCAACAGACGGTGAACCGCAGTTAAGCTCGTTCCCATATCGCCTGAAGATGCTAGCCCAACATGTTCCTTTATCCACGACATCTCGATGTCAACATCGTAAAAAAACTGGCAAAGGCCCAAAGAGTCTTCCAATTGGGCGCGGCGACCACTTGCCAAATTTACAATCTCGTCAAACCTACGGCATATACTTTCTGTCTCGTGTTGGATGCTTTTACTGTCAAAGTGTTCATTATGAACAAACGTTGCTGCCTTTGAAACAAGTGTTTGGATCTGGTCCTTATGCACTTTAACATCTGACTCAACAAGCATTTGTTTCTTTAGAAGGAATTTCACAGTAGACAGGTCTCGTCCAAGGTCTTCCGATGCAAGCAGAGTTCCAACATCGTTCATCCATATCTTTAAGCCATCAAGAGATCGATAGAACTGTTGTTGTTCTTCAGCCTGCTGTAACTTTCTACCTTTCTCAGCTGTGTTGCTAAGCAACTCTTCCCAGTACTCATTTAGATCATCTAATCTTTCTTTTACTTCTTCTGACCCATAATGACCATCATTTATCAGCTTCTTGCCAACCTAAACCGTAAAAAGAAGAATGAGTTACATACGAAAATAAATGTTTCGTTTCCTCAAAAAATTTCTGGCGTGTAAGAAATTGATATCTTAAGGATATGGACCTAATTTCGAAGAACAAAAAAATCAGTTGTTTTAAAATAAACGGCGAAATTGAACAGCATACTCAAAAAAATGTCAAACAAGACAGCAAAGAAATCAAAGCAAAAAAGTTCTGGATCGAATTGGTCGTTATAATCTGCATAATGGTGGCCTAGTTATCCTATTAACTAGACGCCGTTTAGGCGTGAACTCGAGCTTCCTATGGGTTCAACTAGGAACCGAAAAAGGGAGTACAGTACTTTCTGTTGGAGAGAAAGAAGTAATTGGTGAACACAGACTAACAAAGGCATCTGATTTGTGGAAACTACTGAGTATTGGCTCAATGTTGTGCAATTATTACAAGAATTTTGTAATATTATTCCGATCTATAAACTATATGTTACAGTCGATCGCGAATTTCCCGGTACTTAGTCTTAGAACTCCGTTACCGTTTTTACTATTTATTCATTCCTTGATGATGCCGTAGATCGGCGAATGAGCTCGAAACATTCTTATAAGAACTTCTAGTCATTTCTAATTTTTTAGCAGTAGCTGCTCTAGCCTTAAATTGAATTCTAACTTTTTCAAATACTGTAGAGCAATAATAATAGGTTCTAATTGGCACATCACAATTCCCAAAATTTTTGAGAACCGAGTTTTTAAACTTGCGAATCGAAAATTATACTTTTGCGAATTGAAGTTTTTTGATGTCATGTATTTGTTTCAATTTTTGAGAAATATATACAAAATTAGGGACAAAGTTAAGTTGTACGTGCGCACTTTAATGGTTTTCCTTGAGCTTTGAATCATTAAAGTTGTAAACAACTCCTTGTAAGGACTTGATCTCTCGACAGTTTTTTTTACAGATCGCTCTATCGTTTTGAATTTCTTATAAAAAGATGAATAAATGCCGATCTTCAAACAGTTTTCTTAAATTACCGCAAATTTACCCAATTAAGTGTATACAGCGATGAAAACACAATGTTGACAGTTTTGAAATGTGTCAGGCAGACATGAAGAACGCCTCTTTGTTTTTCTGAGAGAATTTCTGCTGGTTCGCGCTCACGTTGTCTCGACTCGAGACACCAATACTGTACACGTATAAAGAACAAACTTGTCACGAGGAGTTCTGAATTTTCGGGGAAGTAGCGCATTCCTCGTTTCTAACACATCACATAAGAATACAAAATAAAGCAATACGGCGGATATAAACACGGCACTAAAGTTAAATTAAAACTAAAGCTGCAAAATAATTAAATGTGGTAGTACTTGCTCTTTCGATTTGACATGGCACCCACGGTTCTTGGTTTTTTTTTAATTTTGATAAGTCACTGACAGCAAATCAGGTTTCTTGCATTCATCTGTATCAAAGCTTTCCGTGTAAATGTTCTTAGTTAATTTATGTGTAAGGTTAGTTTCTGCAAACATGTGCGCAGTTTGCACCGGAAGCAAAAACTCGAGATTGCGCAGATGTGCCGGAATTGACTTTTTGGAAGTTCTGAGTTTTGTGGGTGAACTGCATTTTAATACTCGGGCTCTTCCACAGGAAGCCCGAGTAAAAAGGTCGCCACAAATATGCCTAGAAATCATATTAAAATGCTTCTAAGCTCTTATTATTCTCATAAGTCAAGTGTAAACATTTTCAGTCCATGTCAATTATCAACATTTAACGTCTCACACATGTATATAATACGTACAAAATAAAATACATTTAGGAGAAAATGAGAATTGGTAAAACAAAGCGAACTACTGAAGATGAAAATTGAATTTCTCCAAACTTGTTCCACAAAAAGTAAGGGCTCTTTAGGGAGAGTTTACCAACACCACTGTGACTGAAAGGGTCAAACGCTTTCTTCGACACCCTCACTTTTTTTATTTAGCAATTTTTGACACCACCATCAATCATCAACTGACACCACCATACGCAAGTCTATCTTGACGAAACTTACTGAATTTATCCGATTCATTCCTTCTTTGTTCGCCACTACTTCTGCTTCAAACGCCTGATGTCTCTTAACTTTCCCTTGAAGATTGGTAGGATCCTTATATGATTCATCTGTTGCAATGTGTTGTTTTTCAACCATCCAGGCACCACACTCATTCGTATCTCGCCTGAAATTCTGCAAAAGTTGAGATTGCAACAGAGAGTTTCTACGCTTCTCTGTTTCTTTCTTCACATTTTCTCTTCTCTGAACTACTTCATCACATCGCCGTGAGATCCAATCACGCTCTTCATGCCCGGATCGTACTAGTTTGTTTGAAGAATTGACTAAAGAACGAACTTTCTCATCTTGGGCAAGCAAAGTCTTCTCGAAGTCCTCTTGCTGCTTCAGCAACCTTTCAATATCGTCGACAGATTCTCCAAAGTCGTCATTAGACAGAAATGCTTCGTGCGAAGCTGTCACAGTGTCCACTTGCTCAGAGTCTCTGATAAACACTTGCAGATCAGCTACCTGTTTAAGATGGTCATTGCGTTGTTTCCAGCAGTCTTCTACCGAACACTTTTCCCTTTTCAAAGCAGCTACACAATCTTTTACCTCTCGCAAACGGGGTTTGGCAACCAACAAGTTTTGTCCATAAACAATTATTTGGTCAAATCTGTCATTGTGCGTCTGAATGTCATCCCATTTTAGTTTATGTTCTTGTATCAGGTCATTAGCTGACGCCAAATCATTCGGTTCATCTCCGGTCTTTAGATTGTGTTTCATATCAGATGCCCATGACAAGAGGTCACGCGAATCAGCTAAAAACCCTTGCTGCCCATAAGCATCGTCTAGGAGTGCCTTCCTTTTCTTTGCTTTTCCTTTTAAATCGTCCCATAATCCGAGAATATTTGCTTCCCTTGATTTGATCTGCCGGGCCTGGCGTGGGTGATCAGTAACTAATGACTTGGCTTGTTCATGCAGCTTTTGAAGCTTTTCCTCCACGGCTGCAAGATCTCTCTCTAGTCCCTGGTGTCTTCTTTGTAATGCCCGAACCGTCTCCAGATCTCTACCAACATCGTCACTGACCAGTGCGTTGCCTTTGTCGTTTATCCAAAGTTTCATCTCATCACAAGTGTAAAAAAACAATTCCACCCCATGCTTCTCTTCTAGCTCATCTTCTTTAATTTCTTTCAACCGCTGTAGTTTGTCCCATCTGGTATTGACCTCCTTTCGCCTTCTTGTAACAGTGGCACTATGGATGTGGTCGTCTGAAATCAACTCGTCTGCCAAATGGTTAATCTCGTCAACACGGCTTCTACTGGCTTCCGACTCTGTCACAAAACGTTCTAATTTCTTGCGTATCAATTGAATAACGTTGGTTTCCTTGCTGTTTTCTTCTGTATTCAACTGCTTTTCCCTACTTTTCATCCATGCCTCGATGTCATCACATTCATAACAAAAATGATAATACTTTATAGCATTCTCCAGATTTAGTCGACGTAGCACTGCCATCTCCGTCAGCTTGCTGTAGGAGTTATGGAGACCAATTTGCCTTGTAGCAACATTATCACGGTCAAAATGAGCTGTAAAGTGGCGCCTTACTTGTCTCCTCTGTTTTCCCTTTTTGGCACTGCGGGGTGATGAAGGAGGCACCTCCAATTTCATTTCTCTTTGTTTTTGAACCTTAACTTTCTTTTTAACCTTCCTTTTTTTCTTTACTGTTTCAGGAATAACCATCTTTTGCTTTGTGACTTTCTTAACCATCTTTGGTTCAATCTCTTTCAAATAATTAGCTGGGGCAAAACCATTTTCTTTTGCAGTTTGTCTCCTATAGTAAAAGACATACAGTCAACCAATTATTTAACAACTTGTCATCATGAAAAGCAAGAATTACTCTGAAACACCTGTAATATTTATTTATTTATTTAGCTTAACTACTCCTTGGTAGTCGTAGAACCCAACAGGTTTTACGACCCAATTACTGGACGCCAAGGGCCTACGGTTTAACATCCATATCCAAGAAGACATGAAGGTCTAACAATCTGCACATGTAAAGCAAAGGCAGCATCTTCTCCTCGGTTATTTTAAGACCTTGAGTGAAAATCGAACCCGCGGCCTCCCGCACGACAGACTGGCGCCTTACTAACTGGGCTAAACAGGCGGCGGTTGTTTGTAACAGTTGAGCTTTAAGA
>JAOBRD020686728.1:0-14712 GCA_027575215.2 Hydrozoanthus sils
CAAACTGTTTCAGTTTTTATAATTTGCTCCAATGCAGGGCTAACGCTTGAAACGTCAGTGTTTTTACAGTTTCCTTCAGCAAAGATTATACAACTGTATCATCTTTATCATGAGCACCACACTCTACAGTTCCTGGTATTTGACATTGGATCTCACTCATTTGACTTGCAAGTAACTTGTACTCGTTATCTGAGAGTCTGTATGAGCCTCATGAATATTCTAAAAAACTGACTTGTGAGTCATAGGTCATACTCGGAACTCGCAAGCACGAGTGGAGGTTACATTATTACGGGCGGTACTACTGTATGTCAGAGAGATGCACCAATTGACAGGGTCCTCATGTTGAGACAGGCCTTTCCGTAATGCCGCTCTCTTTATACTACAGAATGCTTCAGATTCTTATATTAGATTATGTCTCTACAGAATTTCAACTCAAGATCAAAGAGACCATTCATGTTAAATTTGAAAAGCCTTTGCTAAATTCTCAAGCTAAGCATGTGAACCAGAAACTATTTTTGTAATTTCTTTGTCTTAAAAACATTCTAATTACCATTGTGAAAGTAATTTTATTCTACATAATATTATATTTTCTCGTTTCACCACTGAAAATGATATTATTAGTGTTATAATAATAATAACAAAACTAATAATCAACTAGTTATCATGATAAAAGTATGCTGAGATCTCACTACATTTATCCTCAAATGATATTCAAGAAATGATGATTTAAATTTAATTTCATGATCTGATTGCAGTTGAGGAGATCTGACACACAATTACATGTACCTCTCCATCTTTCATTCTTGTCCAATGACCGTTGTCCTGAGACCCTCCATCCACCCCCATCTTCATCATTTTTTGACCTCCAGTTGTTGTCTGAATTAAATGAATGTCCTGAGTTGGATCTATCCCAAGAACTGTCGCTTGATAACCTAGGTCGTGGAAATGAAGGATCGTACCCCCTTGTGGATGAATCATGTCCCCTAGAGTCGTAGCTCCTGCTAGGGTCAAAACCTCTTCCTGGACCTACAAACAACATTGTAGTTGTAGCCTCATCTAAAATAATTTCAAATCTTAAGGTGCTTTTACCAGATATCATGGCAACACTTAAATAATCCTTTACAATTTTTGGAAGATTTTCCTTGACTCTAATTTGTAAATCAAAATTTGGAAACTTGTTATGATTGTCTTAAGGAGTAGAAATGGTTGAAATAACCAATCATTTTGGTTGTTTGAGGATAAGATATAGTACTAAGAAATTTTTAGTGCTATTCATTTTAACTTTTGAACTAATTGATGAAACCCTATGAAATGACCATTCAAAGGTGTCTGCCAAACTTTTCCACATTTGCCTATATATGTTGTTAATGTAACTTTGAAAACCAACCTGATTCTCTGGGCCCTCGTGGTGGCTCGCCAAATCCTGCTCTCCTAGTGAGTTACATAGAAAGAAACAATGACAATAATCAAGGTCAAAGGAAAATATACTGTATAGCAGATACAAAACAAGTTAGAGGCTAAGCTTATGTTTCAGAGTTCAACTTCAATGCTTTCTCACTTTTTTTTCTTGAGGAATATCCTAGTCTTAATTTTCCTTCCATTAAATAATGAATAAACCATTTGAACATTTTTATAGTTTTTTTCCTTTACCTAGCAACATGTTAAGCAAATTAACAAAATGAATTAAATCTACTGAAAACGATTTGTCGGAACAAAGCAAAGATTAAGTTAAATACTTACACTCGGGGCTCTCCCCAGCTCTGTCTTTGACTGTCAACTGACATGTGTCCAAACCCTCCGCTGTCCCCTCGTCCATCTTCATATGATGACTGTCGCATGTAGCCTGACGGCCCTTCACCTCTACCCCTCCCTGTAAGACAAAAGTTCTACATCTTTTAGAAATATTTGGCGACTTTACTCCTTAATCCTACAGGACCAAAACTTCCTTCAACTGAAGCAACTAAAAAAATTAATGGTGATTAAACTCAAAAACTGAAGCATATTAAAAAAATACAAGAATGAAAAAGTATGGATTTGTATTTTCAACTGTCACATATCATTCTAATCTTCTGGGTATTAAGAAGCAGAAAATGAGTAAAATAAATGTGCAAGAAAAACTTCTTGACCCAGATAGTAAATAGTTTTTCTCTCAGAAAAATAAACATAATATTTAACATACAGTCAACTACAAGTAGTAGAAAAGCAGCATAGTTCTTGGAACCAAAAAACTAACAACAAGTTATTTTCTTCTTACTGTCATACCTCTAGTGCCTCTGATGCCTCCTCTAGATGCTCCTCGTGACCCACCTCGCCCCATTAACTTCAGAACTGCATTACTGTTCACAGAACCCATAATGCACCTCTACAAGCGATAAAGCACATGGTTAAACAATGTGAAAAGGGTTCAACTAACACTTTGAGGGATAAACAACTCACAGAGTGTGCAAACATGCAGTCTTTCATCAAAGTTATGATGATTGCTATTAAATTGTTTGTCGATGCTGTTTCATGCAATGCTATTGTTTGTGGGTGTTCAGAATTAATACATACATTTTGTAAACCTTTTTCAAAAAAAGTGACCATTTTAAAATACTAGCCTTGCTTTGAGCAACTTATTCTTTTGAAAGTAAGGCTAGCAGGGCTAATTTGAATGCATGCACATGTTATTTGCCGGCCAAGAGGTCTGTATTGAGAAAAACTGTGCCAGAGGTCTTGTGTAAGGACCCAGGCCAAAGGCCGAGGTCCGTACCTAGACCAAAGGAACAGTTTTTTCTCATTTCGGACCTCCCAGACAGCAAATAACGTGTTTATTTTTTCCCCTATGTTTTCATGTTCCTTCTTTCTTTTTAAAGACCTTTGTTCAGACTGTCTTTGATCAGCAGGATAATAAAATTCATTGTCTCTATGAAAACTTTATTTGTCGGATGTCAAAAAAAATCAAAATCTGTTTCCAAATGTTAAAGCTTTATAAGTAAGACTTGCAAAACTTAAAAAAATCTGAACCTTTTGAGTTTAGTTGTCTTTGCTTGCCACAAAGTCGCTGTTGGTATTTGACCACAGGCAAGATCATAAAATTCCACCCGCTGAGGGAACCAATCAGATTGCAGGATTCATTTCATCTTGCCCGCTTGCGCCGAAAAAAAGAAAAAGTAATATTATAAATGCCGGGCACCATTTTTGAAACGGTCTACTTGAACTGTTGTTTATGTTAAATTCTCTAATGAATTTTAGGGATTATTGAAATTGAGCTAATGAAAATCCACAATCAATGATAACAGTTCAAACTATTGACAATACATTCTATTTCTGTGTGCAGGAATACCCAAAAATATAATAGATTGTACCTTGAAGCTATTGAATATTCATGTATAATTATTCAAACAGACTACTGAAAGATTACTTTGCACTAACAAAGTATAACATGGGGTCAACAAATGTTGAGCTAATGCTCAGCACAAATGAATGAACAGTTTGTACTAATGACTAGAAAAAGGTATATTTACCTGGGTAACTTAAAAAACTCAAACTTGACCTATAGACAATTGGAAGGGTCTTTACAGTTTAATTACAGAATTCATGACAAATCAGACAAAAATTGCAGTTGAAAAACAAAAAGTGGAAGTTTATCATCAATCAAATTATTCTTTTTAACTTGGAGTATTGACCATGATAGTCTCCAGCTGACAATTAAACAACAAACAATGAAACCTAATCACAAAGTCAGTGTAGAGTCACAACTTTCAGCTGATTTCCAACTTACATAATTTATACTTTTAAACTTTCAAAAGGTTTTCCTTTATGCTATGCCAATAACAGATCTGGATGTGACTTTTTACTACTTACAAATTCAAGAAAATACTTTCTAAGCAAAATTTTTAAAACCCGAGTCACTGCATGTTATCAAACAACTTTGTGGGCTAAGGGGAGCAAATGATCACATGAATACTGTTTCTTCTTTCACTGACAGTATAATTGCTTTACAAACCTGCTCTTCTTCCGTGAGTGGTACAAATGCTAATGGAAGTTGGGGTTTATTACTTTGGACAATAAAGTCAAAGTACTTTAGAGCTTCAGGAATCTCTGTTTCTTCAGTAAACATTGCTAGCATCTCCTCTTTGCCATAGCGATGTTCTGCCAGTTTGTACTTGGGCCCAGGTGACGGTGGGGGGGATGTAACACTGTTCCCACTCGACAAAGCACGAAGCCTATAATAATCAAACCAAATATTAATATCACCTTTGGTAACAACAAAGATTTTCCACAACAAAAAAAGAATCTGACATTTCCTAAATACATATGCCAGAAACAAAACTTGTTTCTGTCAGCTTATTAGCCCTTTGGCAGTTATTGTAAAAGCCACAAATACAATTCTAGAGTTAAAATGTCAGCCAAATCAACTGGGAAAGTAAAACAAAATGAAAACCACATTACTTTATGTAGGAGGTCTGCAACATTTCATTACAATGTGCCCATTCATGTAAAAACCTCAACCAATACCGTATTTTGCCATGTATAAGTTGACACCGTGCATAAGTCAACCCCCATTTTGCAGCCAAAAAAGTGCAAGATTTAGAGTTTCCACGTATAAGTCGATCCCGATATTTTGCAAGATAAAAATACCAAAAAATCTAAGTTTATAATAAAAATTTAAGAAAGAAATACGAAAAAAAAACAATAACACACAAATTACACAATGACCGAAATACATAATTATTAGTCATTTCATTTTTTACGATAACTGATTGTTTGTACACAGTATAGTGTAAAGATCACAGAATTCTTTCTTGCTTCAAGTACTCATTATCTAAATGCTTGTTTTAAACGTTTTTATAGACTTTTAAGGGGTATTAAAAAAATTTCACGTTTTGACCATGTATAAAATGAGTGCGATTTTTAGATGTGAATTTTTGGAGTTAAAAGGTTGATTTATACACAGCAAAATACGGTTGATATCTACAGTACTTTTATTGCTGAAAGCCTGTCATATCTTCCTTAGAAAACCCCCATAAAAAAAACAAAAACTCACAAATCTGAATCAATATTAAATATCCTTATTCATAATAATTTCTGTGGTCACATAGCTAAAAATGAAAAAGTGTAAAAAAGAAAAAAAGTGTGAAAATTTAAATCTAACCCTGCAGTTCTGAGACAAGCCACATGCTAAACGTAGATTAACATTCAGATAAGGTTTATAATCTTGTGTGCCAATTTCTCTACAGAATTACAAAATGCAAGTTCTTCAAAATAAGCTTCTTTCTTTATCACAAAATTAATTAACTACAAAATTAGATAACAAAGAGAGATCTTTTTTTAATCCATTCAATTTTTTTTTTGGTGGAACACTCAGAAAATTGGGGTTTTAAGTAAAAAAATGAAGGTACTTCAGATATGCAATGAGGACCAATTATAAGTGTAAATCCAGATGACTTTTCCTTTTAGCACTTTTGGGTAGTTTTGTTTGAATCTTTAGCATTCCCTTTTTTAATTAAAGTCAAACAACTTGATGCATTTGACAATTAAAATGGTTTTATATTACTAGAGTACGGAGTTACAATATGTTAAGGACAATGGAATATTAGACTGTATAACAATGCCTCCATGCTGGTATCACGAAATACTACACTGCTGCTTCCTAAACCCTACCGAGAGCATGTATCTCGGAAAACACAAATATACAGTTAGCTTGGGAAAACTTTGAACCGCAGGGCAGATGCTTAAAATAACTTCAAAAAATTTCTCAATAGCTTAACTCCGAAATCGACAAATTTTTAAGATAAGTTCACGTGATACTGTAACAAAACGAAATTTTAGAAATTAATCTATACAGAGAAGAATATGGCGTGTTCAATCTTCATTTCAACTCTTCAATCAATGTAACGCTATTTTTCATCAAATGAGAAACAAACTAAAATTGGGGCACTGCGCAACCACTGGCTACAAAGATGAACGGTTCCAAGTGGCAACATAATGCGAACAAAAACAGCTGAGTAGGAGATCTTCCGTTTCCGCTTGTGCGACATCGCATCACAATATCGCCATGCACGAAAACACATCCTTCAACCGTTCTGCTTCTAATGCAATATTAAAAGAGGAGAAGGTAAACGCAATTGATTGGCAGCATTCCTGCAAAAACGGGGCAAAATCACAACAGTTCACTCACCATTCCGGTCCAAATGTAAGAGTCTCAGACATCTGCAAAAGGTCACACAATAATATCAGTTTTCATCGCAAAAAAATCTCCATACTGCTCAGTCCTGTCGTCTTCGATTTTTCAAGGATTGGCCATGAGCGCGTGATAACAAATAAGTCACGAAAGTCTCCCATTACAACAAATACGTTTAAGCTCACCAAAGCACAACCCAACAACTACAAAACAAAACAACACTGAACAGTGGACTGAATGCTACACTTTAGCGCTTTGCGCTCAACTCTCGCATCCGACATTCTTTGAATGATACAATACATAGGAGCTTGTGTCATCTAACTGTTTAGAACTGATGTTACCTTCAAATCTCTTGGATGTGTAAACCTTTGCAGCTATGCAAAACTCGCACACACTTTATGGTGAGAGAAAAATATGGCGATCCCAGAAAATCAATTTACAATTTGATCACGTGTTTACACGAGTGTGTTTCCGCCTTTGCGCATAATCAATGCAACACTGCTGACCAGTGCTTCTGAGGCTTTTTTTTTAGTTTTTTTTTTTTAATTTTCTAAAAACACCGTACGATTCGGACACGACAATACGACGTAAAAATATTTTTGTTCAAGGAGCAATTATTCATTTAATGAAGCAATCGTCGTCGTCATCGACCTGAAAAAATACAACAAATCTCACTGAGAACTAAAACAAGATGTGAATTGTTAGTAAATGCGTCAGCAACTACGACAGAATCAATTTTTTTAAATAAATTAAAGTTTTGCGATCAACCAAGAAGTTGATTGGTTGTAGGAAGTTTTAAAGAGGGTTTTTTTCTTTGAACAAGTTTTATATTGTATTTATACATGCCACTTTAGGTTGGTCAACAATATTGGTATATTTCTAGGCTGAGCCAACGGCCAAACTACTCCAAGCCCCATTCCTTTTTGCTTCCGTCCGCGCGTCCATTTCCTCTTCCCAGTCTCCCATTTTTCGATCTGTCGGCGAAAGAAGGGACTGTTTTGCAGTCTACCAAACTCCTGACTGACAAAGTAGTTGAGTTGTTGCAAGTTGGTTAGAGCGATGTAGACCTGTTTTATAGGTCGTGGGTTCGAATCCCACCGAGGTCAGAGATTTTTTCTCTTTCCTGATTTGTAAGGGTTTGTAGGAATTTTTGTTGATGCTGTAGATCGGCCAAAATTGGATCATTCCTCATTTCCAAGTAGTAAGGCCCGTCACTAGAAACACTAAAAAAGGTAGGGACGATATTCAGAAAGTCCCTAAAATACCATAAAAGATACTGTGATATAAAGATTTTCCATCGTAAAACACTACCCTAAAATACCAATCAAAAATTAACATTTTCCCTGGATAGCTAGCGGGTCGGCGCTAAGGTCCCCGTGTTGCGCTGAACGTGGTATGTAATGAACAAGGCCCACGTCACCAAAGGACTCTTGTCTTAACTAATAGTTCAATACGCACGTTTACCAAAACAAGGGACTGCAAGTAGCCTAATAGCTTCGCGTTTATCAACCCTAAAAAATACCAGGCTCTTGGTTCAACGCAGGATTTCTTTTAACAACCACTAAAAAACACCGTACAGACTATTTCGACCCCTAAAAATTAAACGACGGTCACGACCTACCACCCCAATATATAGGGAATACCTCCCTTTCCCTGACCGGGCCACCAAACAATCAGTTAATTATCTTTTGATGTCGGTGGAGCTGGACTGACTGAATGTCACCAATTACTTACAAAGAACTTAACCATCAAAACCAGTGACACTTAATTTCTGCTTGCGTTTTCACGTTCGAGTTCACGACATCTGTCAATCAAACATTACGCTGATGTAGACAACTGTCTTCACCTGGCAGTATCGCTTGCTTTACATTTTGTGTAAGCTTCTGGTAGCAACATGCAGCTATATTATGGCTGTAAAAGAAACTAGCTCATTAATGATAATAAATAAATGAAAACGTGTCACATTTATGGATCGTTTAAGGCCCGGGTACACCCAAAGAGCGTTTTGTGGCCATTTTTTCTCATGTTTTTTCTTCGATACCTCCGTTCATTATTTCAATCTACAAGTTCGTTTCGTTTATAACACAGCGGATGGTACTGGAGGGGAATAAACTTTAATATTTTAAGACCTTTTGGATAAGTTTTGAAGACGCTTGTGATGAAAAGTTTTGGTAAATTGTCACTTTTAGCGTTAAACCTTCAACTAAGCAGCTTTCTATAACTTTTAACTCAGTGGGTCGGACACCCTTTTATTCCCTCCCGGCTCCCCTTGAAGTTTCCATTGTTTGCCTATCGAGTGTTCTACCAATCTGCCAAGTGTTTAGACTGTAGGTTATGTAAACTCGGAAAACAAATTTTGGTTGACTTTAGACCTTTATCACGCTAACGCTGGCATGGCATAGAAATATATTCAGTTTATCGGCAAAACGAGTCCAGAGTCAATCTCAGTACATTGATAATAGTAAAGCCACAAAGTCTCAGAAAGATTGGATGCAATTTAGCGGAGATGAAAAGGTTTAAAACTGGATAATTTTCCGTTGAAAACTAAAGTGGACGGTTCCTATTTTCCATGTTTTTCCCATACATTTCTCTGTAATAATAAGGGCAGAAGACCAAGTTTCAAAGTTTCTGCATTGGTTATTGGGAAATCATGTGTACGAAATTTTGGAATTCTGCTAATACTGATGCACTGAATTTAGTGTTGGCCACCGGCAGTTTTTTATGTCTAAAATATTTTTGCGTGAAAAGGGTCTAAGGAAGAAAACCAATACTACAAACGAAAACTGTGTTTATTTACTCTCGATGTAAAACGATTTTTCGACCAATAATCAGAGCGCGTTTACTATTTGATTTTTCTTTTAAAAAAAAAACAGTTACTGAATGGTAGATTTTCTTTCATAAAATAAACGCAAACTGAAAACAAACATAAGGGCAGCGTAAAAATGAAATTGTGTAAAGAAATACCTCCGAGCGTCAATAAAATCTTACTGATTCCTATAAAAAAAGTGGTTCTTGATTAGCTGTGACTACTGATATCACATTGTACCACTTCAGCTTTGACTCCAAAGTTTTCTGCACAAAAGCCTGACGGAAAACCAAGAAAGCTGATTAATTTTGTTTTGCTTAATCTAAGCATTATCTCTGTAACTTTTCGAAATAGTTACTGGAAAGTAGTTTCAGTAATGTGTTTCAGAGAGCGAAACAGGTTTCTCTCACAACAAAGTTTGGCGCGCAGTATTTTCATTTTGATGAAATAACGTAGCACATCACCTCAAAAAATGAATGGAAAAATGAAAATATTCGCGCTAATAACTTTTTAATTCCATTACCATGTTTGTCAGCGTTTTTTTTTCCAGTCAAGTAAAACCGTGTTTGATTTCTCATTCCCCAAACTGTATTTTCATTTTGATGGAACTAAGCAGCACATCACCTCAAAAAGTAAATGAAAAAATGAAAATATTCGCACTGATAACTTTTTAATTCCATTGCCGTGTTTGCCAATGTTTTTCAGCCAAGTAAAACGTCATTTGATATCTCATTCCACAATGAAGCGCTTCTCAAAGTACCTAAAACCATGGCGTCGTACGAACTTGCGGGGAAATTTCTCCCTCTTGTTGCTGTTCAGCTCGCATAGCTGCGACTTGTCACCATAGTTGAAGGACAAACAGCGAGTGTTCAAAAGGCAGTACACGAAGCACTTCGTCTTACTGGAAACTGGTAAGAATGAAGAGAAAGCATGACCGAGAAGAGCGTGGTCTGGGGGCGAGTCTGTAGTGTACGTCACTGGACCCTCGTCAGGAGCTGTCAGTAGATAGAGGTATCTTAAAATGATTACGCAAGTGATTTTGATACTGGACATCAACAATGAAAATGATAATGGTATTAGGAATAAAGATAAAACGCAATAACATTGGCAATAATAATAACAGTAATTTTGATGATAAAGTAAGTTAGGTTATAGAAAAAAGGTTAGATAGTCATGAAATGCACAGCCCTGTGTGTATTCTGGGTCACAGTTTATATGTCTATGAAAGAGCTTGTACGAGCGGTATCACTTCTTATAAGACAATCTGTCACGAAAGGTGCAATAAATATTTCCCTAAAAGTGTTCACCTTGGCAAACAAAACCTGGATGAGCGGTTCGATATTAGTATTTTATATCTTGGTTATACCTTTCGTGATCTCGACCGCATTTTTGATACATGTCTGTGTTGCTTGTACAGACCTTTTTCATGATTGTATTGCACAAAAATATATTCCGTTTATCGGGAAAACGAGTACGGAGTAACTTTCGGTACATTATTTTTAGTAAGCTACAAAGGTTTATAAAGATTGGTCGCAATTTGACGGAGATATGAAGGTTTGAAATTGGATAAATTTCCAATAAAATGTATAGTAGACGGGCATCGGTGCCGTTTGGCCTCGTTTCCATGTTTTCCCCTTCTATTTCCTTGTAAAAATAAGAGCAAATATCAAATTTCAATTGATATCTACGTTAGTTTTGGTTGAATGTTTACGAACCTTTGTAATTTCCTGATGCACGGGATTTCTTGATATAGTTAATACATTTTTTAAGTGAAAAGGGTATATACGGTTGAAAATATACAGAAGCTATTTTTAGACGTGGTATTATGTACCTTTACTGTCCGGTTCAAGAGACAGTGTAGCCATCGAGGGGACATTGCCAAGTCGAAACCTGTACACGTAGTGACCATAGCAACGCCGTACTTGTATATCTCCTTTGTGTCCACAATGCTTTGCGTTCCCGGAACTGAAGCATAGAGAGTTCACAGCCACACCTTCTTCCAAGAGTGGGTGGGTGTTGGACACTCGGCCCAGTGTCTTTGTGTCACCATTACTGAACAAACGTTTCTCTTGGCTTTGAATCTGAAACAGAGTTTAAAAACAGCTGCATAACTGTGACTTGTTATTTGACAACAAAACGAAAAGAAAATCCCGGTTATTCTGTAGGATGCGTTTAACCAGTAAGATGCGTCGGGGACCGGAAGGCAAAGAACCACCAACCAATCACACAACGCCTCCAAAGAATGGCGGGAAAATACTCCCGATTTTCAACCATTTTACGTGGGCTGGACTCCGCCCGTTTTACACAAAGTTCATACCGAGTCTATATTGGCAATCTTCAGTTACAAATCCACAAACAACTTTATCTACAAGCATCTCTACATCACTGAGCGTCAAACCTTTGTTTTACTGTCGCCACGACGAAAACTTCAAAGCTAGAGATCAACCTACAATTCTTTTCCCGGACTCTAACCTGCCTGTACTGTCGTCTCGACGTTTGAACTCAACGACAAACTCTAATTCTGTCAAGATTGACTTGCTCACAATCTCTCTAGTGAATCAATTCTTCATCAATTAACTGTTTTCTACGAGCATAGTTAATCTAGGGACTGGTAAAGAAAGCCAGCAAACTTCAAAAGGGAAATGCGAAGAATTTGCAAAGATGCTTTGTTGTAGGTTAAATTAACCGCGACCCTGACTGGCTACTTGTTGATTTGTATCTCAAAACCTTCGTATTTTGTGCACCTTCAGGACTAGTGAACAAACGAGAACGACGAACAAAGACCTACAACAATGGTTTCATAACCAGTCCCTAGATTAACTCTGATACTAGTAACGCAAGGACAAGATAGCTGTTAAATTTCTGGGCATTCAATTTGAGCAGCACTTTCTTTCTAACTATTTCACCAAGTTTTCATTTGGAATCATTGAGTATTTGATGAGCGATACCTTGAGTGGTGTTCCGGTGGGACTCATGAAGGCAACCCACCTCGTCTGGCTAAGAGGGTTCACGTAGGGTTTGTTTAGAATACTCGTCAGCTTGATTTCATTTGCAGCACCAACGGCGCTTTGTATGATCCGGTATTCTGCACACATCGTGTACTCGTCTGGAATGGGACAGAGAATTGTCAGAATAATTTACATAGTGATTTGGGTAGATTTACTGTTCATTACATGACCAGACAGAACCTTTCAATCTGATTGGCGGCTGACAGAGCCCTGCCATCTGATTGGCTGCTGCCAAAACCCTGTAATCTGATTGGCTACTGACAGAACTCTGCAATCTCATTGGCTGCTATAAGGACCTTGCAATCTGATCGGCTGTTGCGAGGGCACGGTTATCTTATAACGCCCGCGGCCATAACAAACTTTATTTCTTTTTACCGCTCGATTATACTAAGCTTTCCGTTTTCTAAATGTACTAAATTCGAAAAGTAAAACCATGCAAAAAACAACTTAATAATCTCATTTGCTTGTTCTTTACTGGGAAATCTCAAACTTCAGTCTTGCGGTATGAATCTCGCTACGCTCGGTCCGTACCTCAAGACCTCGGTCTGAGATTTCCCAGTAAAGACCTCGCTATCGGTTAATATTTGTTTTGTATATTACCATTCTAAACAAACACGTTCTTACCCACTTCTAGGGGGACGTTAGAATCTTCTAAGTTCGTCCGTAACCTATTAAACAAATTGCCGCTCATCTTTCTCAAAAAGTCTTTAAAAATGCCTTAGAATGTTTTCTAGCCTATTTCGAAAGTTTTCAAAACTTTGCAAAGATTTCCGAATACATCCGAAATTTTCCGAAATTTTTCAAATTTCATAAAAATTCCTTAGAAACATTTTTAAACCGTTTCCGAAGATTTCCGAATGATTCCAGAAACTGCAAAAGTTTTCAAACTCGAAAAAACTTGGGATAAATAAGATTAACTAAGCAACGCTTTCTCGTGTCGGTAACGCAAAAATGAAGAATTTTGCCTTCGATGTCATAAACATGTAACCGCATGGTTCCTCGTAAAACTTACGATTAATTTCACTTGTGTTTTCTATTTTTTCCAAATTTTGAAAAAAAAAAACTGAAAACACTCGTGAAACGAAATTGATTTTAAAATTCTAATTTTTACACGGCCCAATGCGATTACCTATACTAACTGGTGAGAAAACACGATGCATAACATGCAGTTGAAGTGTAACTCACCTGCAACTGATTCTGCAAAACCCTGCAAAAAAAAAGAGATTTTCAGTGGAAGTTAGTATTATTAATAAACTATAGCGATAGGGCACAAGCGGTTTCGAAACTTCGATGTGTTCTTTAAGTTCATTAAAACACAGCAACATTCTTAACTATAACAACTGTTTTAAAATATATAACGACAACAAAAAAAATATTTCAAAACAAAGAAAACTGATAATAACAATGATGACAAGAAAATTAGTGCACGATTACGATCAGCAGATTGTCGACACTAACAGACAAAATACCATTAAACACGAATGTCAAAAAGACTGTTGCAAAGATCCGTCCGATGAAGCAACATCAAAAGGATTATCATTACATCGATGCTGATGGTAATTGTGATGATGATGATGATGATGGTGATCGTGGTGATGATAGTGGAAAATTGTGACAGTGATGATGATGGTAATGTTAATAATGATAGTTGATCTAGTGATGATGATGGTAATGTTAATGATAATAGTTGATCTAGTGATGATGATGGTAATGTTAATGATGATAGTTGATCTAGTGATGATGATGGTGAGGATAATGCTGATAGTAACGGTTTTGATGATAATGGTAAAGATAGCGGAAAATTGTGATGATGATGATGACGGTACTGGTAATGGTGGTGACGGGTATAGTGATGATAATGATGATGATGATGATGATAATGGTGGTGGTGGTGGTGATCATAGCCTACGCTACACAATCTATCCTATGGTTAGACTAGGTAGAAATGTATCAGTGAATTGGGCAGGGTAAACCTCTAACCAGGTCCCTAAGGCAATACAAAGAATAGTGCTGCCCAAAATAGACGGGTATACGGGTAAACCTCTGTTCTGATCTTACAGGTATGTAGATTATGCCTCTGTGTCCGACAGTGATGCGAGTTGCTTCCAGCTACAATACACTCTAACAAAGTTTGTCAACACTGTCACCTAATATGAATAAGCTCCATGAAGATTTCCGAGTTTCAATCAGTTTGTCACTTTATGATGAGGACTTGTCAATTAAAGATTTATTATTGCAGCTGAACCCCGTTATTTCAAAACTGAATATTTCAACTTCCTCGCTCTTTTGAACGCATATTACCATTGGCTTAGCTTTTTTTCAGCATTGTACGTTCAGTTTCGGCGAATACCATTCCCTGCAAGAGGATCAAGTTGGGTGTAACGTAGCTCATGAAATGTTTTGCACTACCACAACTCTACATCAACAACAGTTTTAAAATGACTATTACCCTAGTTGCAGTGTAATATCCACAAACATTACTCGAATGACAGGTAAATCCCATGGCCACCTAGAATAGCCTAGTAGCTAGACAAACGTAGATGGATGACATGTATAATAGAGGTAGAGATTGCCCATGGTAAAAAAGAAACAAAAACACTTAAACATTAACGAGAATACAAAACAATGTATTGGATGGTGATCTCCTAAAATAAATCTGACCAAAGTGCAATACTTGTGTTTTTGAAAATCTTAGCCAATTACAACCTTGTAAAGCAAATTCATCTATGAGTACT
>JAOBRD020686833.1:0-14712 GCA_027575215.2 Hydrozoanthus sils
TACTCCAAGATATTGAACACATTTTTCTTCTTTTAGATTTTTATGATTTACTGATAGCTTGATGTTGTAGTTTTTTACTGGGATTTATCTTAACGAGTCAGGACGTATGATGAGTTAAAATGATGAGTTAAAATAAATCCCCATAAAAATCTGGAAATCATTCAATAAGGTTTTTATTATGTGGGTTTTTGCTGATAAATTTTGAAAACACCGCGAAAGGTGTTTAAAAGCGAAATAAACGGGGTGAGTGAAGTTGTACGTGCGCTTTAATGGATTCCCTATGTAAACTACTCCATATATAAAAGATCGGGCAAGTGGCGTCAGCAGCATTCACAGATCAATGCGATGCGGCAAAGTCAAAATTCGTTTCATTCAGTGTGACCCGTGAAGTAAAAGCGAAAAGGTAAAATCAAGACACTTAGAGATTTCTACACTTTCAATGGGTCATCGACATTGCAGGTAGAACGGATCTTCAGGGTTTCTCATTTGACCTGGATGGTGTGCCAACAGCGATTAAAAGCATTTTAACGATACATCTTGGTCCACCAGTTTCAAACATACACGGGTCAAAAAGATGGTCAGACACGCTTTTTTTCTCACCTGTACGTGCTTTACTTCCCCGTTCCGTCAACCATTGTACATACCCCTTGCTATCAGTCTCGTCGCTTCGAACTTCAACATCGCCAAACTTGAGCTCGTAATGCTCGTCGCGAGCTCTCCAACCGAAATGCATGGACATGCTGAACCAGTTGACGTTGACAGTGGTCTCCGAACTGGCCCGTCTCCCACAGTATTTCAATTTTTCTCAGTGTACTTAAAGCTCCAGCTTTATTTGGTCGATGGCCCTTCCCTTTGCTTCGAAGTTCTCTTCCTTTTGCTGCAAGCAAGGCTCTTGACTTGGCAAATGCAGCATCTTTCAAAATGTTGATGCTCTTGTTGCAACCTCGAAGATGGCGGTCATAGGATCTTTGAAAAGATGTCAACGAGTTTGGTTAGTAATCTTGGCCTTTTTTGGTTTTTACTTTAATGAAGAAATGTCCAATCTGGAGTCCAGTTCATCAGTAGGTAGGTCCTCCATTTTTCTATCTTCTTTAATTTCTTTGCACCAACGGTACCAGATATTTAGATCAGATTTTGTCTCGCTTTTCGTGTTTTTTGCCGTATTAGCATCTATGAACTGTTGCAACTCTTCGTCCGTACGACAATTTTGGTTTTGTTCTTGAATGTCTGCAATTTGTGAGAAAAGTTCAACTTCCTCTTCTTTTTCACATTCTGTGGGCACCCATTCAAGATTAAGGGAAAAGTTTGGTAGTTCTTCGTCCATTATCTAGGTAGCGGCTACTTGCGGGAAAAAAGTGCGAAAATTGCATGACGGGACAGTTGCGTTTTATATGGGCAAATATTAATGCAGTACGCGTCAGATTTAACCGATGAAAACGCCAGAAAAAAGCCATATTGATCAGAAAATGGCGGACCCATATAATGATAATTTTTTATCAGCTCCAAACGCAATCTAAATTTTAGTTCCAGAGTGTTTCTCAATCCGTGTACATTTTTTATCAGTACGTGTAGAATTCCTTATATTGAGATTAACTAGCGCCCGGTTTTATAATACTTTGCAGAAATTCAAAATTCATGATAAATTCTATGAGGGAAGAGCATGACTGAAATATACAATTCTATCTAAAGTGTTCTCATGCTGTATACACAAACAGTGCTAAGGCATGAATCGAAGCTATAATTTGTATTCTGGTATATTTGATAAAAATATCCATTTGCGTAACTCGGACTACAATATGGACCACGGTCCGTTTTCAAAACTGAAAATGTTTGTCGCTAATTCTCTTTGTAAAGAAACGAAAGCAGTTCGTCAGTGTTTCTAGCTTTGTAAAATGCTAATCAATACATTCAATTTTTTAAATTTCTGGAAAGCCGGCCATCCGGTGTTGGAGGGGGGGGGAGGGTTCCCCGATCAACTCAAAGACTCAATGTGTTTGCGACTGTTGACTGAAGAAAATTTCAGTTTCAGGGGAAATGCGACTGAGTACACGTGATATTCTTGGAAAGTAATGCAAGCAGCCCATTTGCGCAACTTTTAACGTATCAACAGCAAAACAGCTTCTCGGAAATTTTTACTCCTGATTTGTGAATGTACATTAAATTTTATCAGCTCTAAACGCTGTCTAAATTTTAGTTCCAAAGTGTTTTCCCAATCTGTGTATATTAGTTTTTCATGCGTGTTGAATTCATTACATCGAGATTAACTGGCGCCTTGTTTTATAAACAAAAAACTCTAAGGCAAAGTTCATGAAGGAAATGCATGACCAAAATTTGCATTTTTAAAAACTAAAATTTATTCTGATACAAGTCAAGGGTTCATTAACGTCTTCTTCTTTTTTCGGACGAAAGAGAAGAAAAAGACGTAAATGAACTCTTGGATACATACAACTGAGGTATTATAATTCTGACTCGAAGCTTTATTTTCTATTCTGGCATATTAAAAAATGTACGTCCATTTTTGTGTTTTTCTTAGTTTCTCTTTGTAAAGAAACTAAAGCAATTCGAAATTCTTAGTGTTTCTAGCTCCGCAAAAGGCATTTTTTTAATCTTAGTGCTTCTAGCTTTCTAAGAGGGTAGCAAAATACAAAATAGTTAAAAAGTTATTTTGAAACATATATATTTTGCTACTTTCTTTTGAGTTTTCACTTTATTCTACTCTTCAACTTTACAAACTCAAAAACTGGCATGAGCATACAACTTTTTATACATGTGAGTAAAATTATGCTGTTTTGAAGTTGGGCCGTAAACTGAAAATTTGGGAGAGGTTTTGATTGTGACAGAAGGTTAGAGTGACCACATAGAGAGGCCGGAGTTGGCAAGGGAGTAACCAAAGACTGCTTGAAAAAGGTCAGGGAAGTGAAGAAGGGATTAAAAAGACCCATATCTATGAATCGACACTGGATTAACGTATACCGCTGGTGTTGTCATTTTTTATATATCCCCGTGCGTGGCTGTGGATTTCGAAAAGCAAACTGCCGCAGTTTCAATAGGCTTTTTTTGTTTCGAATGTTCGACTGTGTCTAGACTATTGGTGTAATATCGTCGGTTAATGATTTGATTCTAAAGAAACAAGGGCTTAACTACGAAACTGATTTTTATAAAGCTTGTAATAATTTTCTTCAGTAATCTATTCCTTCTTTTCGGTCACATACTTTTAATTAACTAAGACTTAAAAGTGTTCTTTAGGCAAAAAATGAGACATTTTCGGTTTCTTCCTCATTGTTTTCCTGGCACGATAAACATTCGGACCTTCTCTCCATCTGTGCTGGGTACCAACGTAGAATACTCGGCTGATCAAATCTCTGAAAGCCATCGGTTGGAAACCTGGCGAAGAGTTGTTCACGTCTGTTCGCCCATGTGTAGTAAGGAGCTTGAAAATCCTGCTCCAAACTTGAGAGTCCGCTCTCCTGTCCGTGGGTCAGCTCCACAAGTGCGATCTTTACGATCATGTTGGAGATGGGGAGGATGTCTGACGAAAGACCAACTTGAATCATGGCCTCCACTTCTTCATCAGACACGTAGCTCGGGTTGGCTTCACGAGCCTGGCGGAAACTTTTTATCTCCTCCGAGTTGGCTTCTATCATAGCTTGAGTGTATACGCAGCAGAAACAGGGACCTTTGTGCGGTCTCACACGAAGTACCTCACCACCGGCAGCCCGCACGGCACATTTGCCGTAGATGGTCGTAATGTCGTACTCCAGTGATAAGTCGTTAATGTTGAGCCTGCTACGAATGTTGTCCGTGGCGGCAATAATCAAGTCGCAACCTTTAAGAATCTCTCGCGCTTCCTGAAGATTGTTGATGTTGGTGTTGTGACACGAGACGTTGGCAAACGGATTCTTGTCTAGAATGCGGTCTCGAATTGCGTCTGTTTTCAGTCGGCCTAAATCGCCCAAACCACAAACATGGCGGACAATGTTGTTGAGCTCCAGTCTGTCGAAGTCCACCAAGACAAAGTTGCCAACTCCAGCTTTAGCAAGCTCGATTGCCACGTGAGATCCTCCACTTCCTAAACCAACCACAGCGACCTTACGACCTTCAAGCACTTTAGACTCTAAAATCCCTTTGCTTCTTGAATAAAGGAGACATTTTGATGGTTGACACAGGACGTCGGCTTTTCTAACAGGAGATTCAGAACCACCATCTCTTACATAAGCCAAGACTTTTTCCTCTTCTTTAACTACAAGAAACGCAACCTTCACTTTATCGCTTTGCTTCAGCGAGTCAATCAGTTCTTCCGCTAATTCGTCCGCTTTCTCTCCCTCTTCTGGCAGCATTTTAAGCAGTTTGAAGGCAACTTGGTTTGTGTTCGGTGTTTCACTTTGTAGCAGTCGAATGTGAACCACGTCTTCATTGTCAAAAAACTTGACACCAAAGTTTGGCGCGCATCCTTCTTGTTCTAGCTTCTCCACAAAATCCGGTTGGAGTATAGAAACAACAGGCTTGGTAGACGAACCCATTGCTAAACAACTCTGCAATCTGATAGTTTAATTGAAACTAACCCAGTATAAAGAAATTCTCTACCTATCAAAATTGAAAGCCATTCTGTTCCGGGAAATTAGATTAGTGGAAAATTTTTCTATTACGTCAATCCTATTTTTCTTAGAACGAAGGTAGCACCAACCGCTTCCAGGAATAGGGTTGATAAGAAAACAGTTGGCTTGTCTAACAGTAGCTTATGTTGTTCTTAGAACTAAATGATTTCAAATAGAAAACTTAAACGTGTGTATGAAAGAGTGACAATGCCAAAGGAAGAAATGGGCTATGCGAAACAGAAAATGTCGTTCCAGAAATCCCTCTATACTGTTTGCTTTTTTGTAGTATTTCATTTTAAATGCTTGCCTCTTAAAGTGTAACGCTCGACATGATTTCAAGGCACTCGTGTGAAACATTTTTTCGGGGGGGGGATGTTTGAAGGTTTCTGGAAAGAAATTTCGTTGAGCAGAATATACTTTAATTTCATATGAAATTTTCCGGAAGCTCAAGGCAATTTGGAATTTGACACTTCCCTCGGGTCAGCTCTTTGGACAAAAACAACTGGACGATTTTCGCAACAAAACTCTTTTTAGGGCGCCCTGGAAGGTCCAAGTGCTTCTTGGCCATATTTCTTAGCTTTTTTTGCAGATACATTATCCGTTCGGACAATCCAAGCAAAGTATTTCAAGCAAAGCTAGCGCGGAGCAGTGTCGGAAAAATGCTACCGGAGCACCAAACTAAATGAAAAGCTTTTTGACGCGAACACGGTTTTGCGAATCGGTTTATTTCGATAATACATTACATTTCTAAGAAGATTGAATCAAAACGTTAAACAAGACAAAATTGTTAGATCTTATTTATAGTACCACTGAATCTGAGATTCTTTGTAAATCACTAAATGTACAAACTTTTGAGTTTTTTTGTGCAAGCTCACGCCTGCACGCTTGTTTGTATTCAATGTCAGTAGCTCATAGTCTACTTTTGATTTGTTCCCAATGTGAAATCCTCTGTATCGCAATTAACTGAGTTCTGTTTTTCCTTCTGTTGCTCGTACTTGTGCTACAGTTTACATACAAGTCAGCTTGGAAAAAAATGTTGAGGATCAAGTACTCAACGATGAACTGATCGCCCTCTTGCGTTGCACATTTCACATGCGGCTGTAATTCTTGCAGACAGATTTGCTCCTTTGCTCACGCATGAGCCCGTAATTTCGTTAATGTTTCTAATATACGCCTCACCAACGGTATTCCAAACTTCCCGTTTGAGTCTTCCGCCTTTATCAGGAAAATTATGGGGAAAATATATCATCCAACGGATACTGTGGTGTCTAAATGCCAAGGAAATATCTTGAGTGTTCTTGTCTCGCGTCATCTCAATATCTCGTGTATCAGGAATTCTTGAAATCCACTCACAAATCTTTCCAAGGAGTTTTTCTCCTTCCTCGTTTGAGTACCACTGGTTTTTTTCTGTGCACTTTGAAGCCTCTTCAGTCTGTAGAAATTCTTGTGGGTGTGGCTGGGACAGTACTGGCCTAGCCTTACGAGTGGGTGACTGGTTGCGCCGAGAGTGTTGTCGGATAGGAGGTCTGGTTAATGTCTCCTCTTTTTTCCGGCTACTAGACCTGGTTTGTCGTCTTTCAGGAGATCTCAACCTCTCCATTGTTGGACTCGCATCTGTTTGATCTGTCTCCATTGGAGTAGGAGTTTCTTTAAGTTCTTCGTTTGTACCAGTTGTGAATAAAAAAGACTTGGCGCTGCAAACTACGCCTTTCAATTTGTCTTTCATCGATTCCTTAACTCTTTCAAGTACTCCAAATGACTCTCGACGAGGAAACGGTCTGAGCTGTTCTATTGCGAGCTCAGTTTGAGACAGTATCTGCTCTTCACTCCTGAAGGGGCTGCCTCTATCGAGCTCAACAACCCTCCCATAACGGTAGGAACTCGAGCCCTCGTGAAACAAATACGGTGAAATTTTCACAGGATCTTCACTGTTTGACACGATGTTGGCGATCATAAGTAAAAAGCCACATGCTCCTGCGGGATAGTTTCTGACCACAGTTGAGACATCGCCTTCACTGGGCTTAGACAAACTCATGCAATGATGTGAGTGCCACTCGCCAATGTGACAAAGCATGTATTGAGAAGTGAGAAGCGTGCCAATGCGTTGGAGATACTCGATATCTTGAAAGAAGGAGACTTGTGTACGAGTACAGCCAGCTCCAGGACCGAGCACAATATGCACAACTGGATTTTCACCGCTTGTCCAAAGCCCAAACAGACTTCCTCCGGTCTCAAGTTCAGGGTATTGCAAAACCCAGTTTGTTATTCGCTTAATATCATCTTTAAATAAATAGAACTGAAATTCGGGAGCCCTTCTTTGCCTTCGTGCCATGGTTGGAAACAAACGAAAACGTATTAAGTCTATCATAGAGTTCCGGGAAATCCGATGTAAGCAGTGTCACGAGTAAATAGGTTCTCGGAAATTCAACGAAGCTAAAGCTGAATTGATTAATTTTAGCCGATTCTTAGAAATCTCAAATAAAATAATTTCATTTCAATGAATTTTTCTTTCAACTAATGAACTCTTTTTTTCGGTTTTGACGTTTTGCGACAATACTTGTTTAATAAGTACATATAGGCTACAAAAAATTCTAAGTTAAAAAATTTTGAAGAGCTTTTTAAAAAGCTTGCGTGACACTTAGCTTTGCAAAAACACTTCCGCTATTGTATATCATTTTTGTGTTAATTGGGCATAGAAATTTTTAGTTCCAGGAATTTTTAAGTCGGTATTACGAAAACCGGAAAGGTTCGTTCGCATCTTTAAAGATTTAAATCAGGCTGAGTTTAAGAACCCTCCCTTTCTATCTTACCGTGATTGCTTTATACGGAAGTTCTTTAATCAAACAAAAGAGATTCGAAGGTTTATGCTAAGAGAATCATGAGTGGGGAGTTTTCTCGAGTACCCAGTAGCGAAGTTGAATTAATTATCTCCCAATTCTTAGAAGTCGACACCTGAGCTAAAAATACTTCCGGTCGAATGAATCTCATCTTCAACAAAAACTTTCTTATTTAAAAATTGTAGCTTTAATTTCTACACTTCCCAAATGTATATATATTAAAAATCACACAAGCCTATCAAAAGCTCCGTCTCAAGTTAATAAATGCGTGACACCCGAAACGAACTTTCATCTCATTATATCAATGTATGTTAATTCCAGGAATGAAGTTATGAACTCTCAGAATCGCAAACTAAATATCTACTGTTTCACTTTCCTTGACTCAGTACTGCCAGCCGCCGACCGCAGTAGAAGCAGCAGCATTATGTCGTGGTCAGCTCAGCAGAAGAAGCGATTGGGGATTGAAAAGGCAGTCTTAGAACAATATTTTCGGAACAGAGTCCAGTGGATTGACCCAACGAGAAGGGGCTACGCAATGGTTGATGTTCAACTAACAACTTCTAACAACAAAAACTACACGTTAAGAATTTTAATTCCGGGAGACTTCCCGAATTCCTGCCCAGTTCTGATTGTTAATTCTCCTGCGAGGCCTCTGACATTGAGGAATGGCAGCGACATTTCGGCCAGCTCCGCAAACCATTCATGGGGGACTAAAGATGGGCGCACGCAAATTTGCCATTTTAGACGTTCAAGTTGGACGTCTGAAAACACCCTTTATCAAGTATTCATGAAGGGATTGATTTGGCTTGAGGCTTATGAGGGCCATCTAGCTACCGGAAAGCCAATCAGCAACTACTTAGCAGAAATGTCGGCTTAAAGGTTCAGGTATTGTTTTTTCAATTCATCTATGAACGGAAGCACAAAGCGAAGCCGAAGGCGTGTTTGACCCTATAACTGAATACTGAAAACGCTATGAAGCGAAAACGATTAGTTGTGAACTCGTTGTAGAAGAAACATTGTAGTGTTTTATTTCACGTTCAACAAAAACCAAGTTGTCGAGTAGAAAGAATAATTTTGATGATCATAATTTTTTGTGAAAATTCTTGCAGTTTTAGCACGTTATACAAGAATTTAAAAAACTGAATTGAGGTTGAATTTGTTTTGATGGAAATACTGGTTTCTCAGTTATTTGTTAGGCCTGGTACCTTCTCTGTTAAACTTTCCAAGCTCAGATGAATCAACTAATACTCTATGTAATTCAAGGAAGAAACAAAAAAAATTGTTGTTGCTGTTGTTGTTGTTGTTGTTGTTGTTGTTGTTGTTGTTGTTGTTGTTGTTATAACCAACACAGCCTCGTTGAATTTCGGATTTCCTCTTATCTCATCCAAATATCCTCTATATTAGGGTACTTCGAAAACGGAACTCATAGGTTTCATGGCGTTTTGAATTTTTTAAACCTGATGAATTTTTTAAAAGAATTCCAGACATAGCTGTCGGCCATTGAGTCAATGAAACTATTCGGCCACAATGACTTTCTTGTCTTTTCTTTTCTTTCAATTCTTTCTTTCTTTTTTCCTTTTTCTTTTTTCCTTTTTCTTTTTTCCTTTTTCTTTTTTCCTTTCTTTCTTTTCATTTTTTTTTCAACATTTTTTTCTTTCTTTATTTATAGTTTTTTTAGTTCTAATTTCTATCTTTATAAATTGTATCCTTGGATTTCATTATTTTTTTGTTTCTTTCAGAATTTATGCTTTTCTTTTAATTTCTGAATTCCTTTCTCTGTGTATTTTTAATTTTTTTCGGGATTTCTTTCTGGATTTATTTGTTTGTTTTTTTTGCTTAAGCGTTTGTTTGTTTGTTTCTGATTTTTTTTTTCTTAAATTGCCGAATTTGTTTGTTTGTTTCTTTAGACATTTAAACTGTAATGCAAGAATCGTTACGGAATGCCTTGATTTGTCGCATGATCAATTAAAATCTTTCAACCAAACTGTAAAGACAGAAAAAGTAAAAATTCATATTCACATCGCTACGTGTCACTGACAAGTCCCAAAAAGGACGAAACAGCTGCCTGGCACTGCAAGTTCTGGCTTTGTCCGATCTTCTAATCGCATCTTTTCACCGACATGTTTAATATTCTCGCAGTATTATATTCAGCCTTGCATTTTCACTTTTTTTGTTTGTTTTTTTGTTTTCTTTTTTCTTTAACTTCTTTCTTCCTTAACATTAGGATTTTTTTCTGAATTTTTATCTAAAAGTATTTGCTTGTTTGTTTTTTCCGCTTTCTGAACTTTTTACTTTCTGAGTTTCTTTCTTTCTTTCAATTTATTCTCGAATTGCGAACCCGGCAAAAGAACACTGTTTGAATATTTATGACCTATCTCGAACTAGTCGCTGATTGGTCGAAGAAGTTCGGTTCACTTCTCACACCACGGTCAAATTGTATACCACCTGAACGAAGAGAGAATTCTAAAACATATCACAGATAAAGTGATTTGTGGTTGGTAGTGTTACAAAAGAAGGTCTGATGATAGGGTTGTAGAACTTACGAAAGCTTCACGGACCTAAAAATGACTTGTAAGAAGCGAGACTTTTCACATCGAACTCGTTATGAGCCCGCCATAATCTACGAAATAATCCTGACCTATTGCTAATTTGTTTTTTGATGCCATCCGATGTCAACGATGGTGAGTAGATTATATCTTATTCGGCAGATGTTAGGAAGAAACCGAATTATACACTAAGAGGAAGCGAACAGTTCGCTGCCATTGGCTAAATTATCGTTTTATTTCGCTTTTCATTCTGCTTCCAACCTACCGCCATCAGTCCTTTGTCGGTCGCTGATCAGTTCTTATTTTTTAATATTATTTTAAACGCTGGTACAAGAAACGCCGTGAAAATTCAAAGACAGCTTTTCTTCTGCGGTAATCGAGATAAGATTATTTAAGAGAACGAACAACCGATACGACATGCAGTTTCTTCGTCTGGTAAATAGTCTATCTAGTCAAGTAAGTAGAAGACGTTCTTTGCTGTGTGTGTAACATGTAACGATTTCGTTTAAATTTAGTTTTATTTTTTTTCATCTGTTATCAGGTTTGGTTTGTACATTTTAGTTTATAAAAGCTACAATGCGTGTTTAACTTTTAAGTTTTAAGCCAAATGTCAAAAAGCTTGCGCTATCGAGGGGGTTACCATGAGAAAAAAGTTCCCCGTAGAGGCTCGTCACGTATGCCCGTATGAATATACATGTCAAGCAGTAGAACTTTATAATTTATTTTATGTATCGCTCAAAACGTTAGAGTTGCATTTGACTTTGACAGAGTTTTGATTTTTCTTCTGGCGACAATCTTGAAAAGCCAGGTAGAAATACGCAGCATCATGTCATAAAGTTACAGAGAGTTGTTCAGTTGTCTCGCTACTGGCCATGTCAGTCAGTATCCAGTGTTTTTATATCGATTTATTTAATCGTGGATTCTCTATTAAGCCCCTTGGGGCTTGCTTATGTCAAGCACAAGTACGTAAAGAGGGAAGGGAGAGGGTATGGTACATCAAACCTTGTTGGGGTTTTCGGGGTTTATAGGAAAAATATCAAACAAACTACTGCTCTACTAGTCATTCGATGCTTCTGTGATTGAAAGAGATGATATAAGGAGGGCATAGTTAATAAGAAGATTGGATTTGGAAACAAAATCATTGTCAGGCCAACTGAATTTAAGGGAAACTATTCATTTGTTTAAAATTACCTAGTAAAACTCTCTATTGGTTTGTTGGCTCCCCAAAGGTATTTCTTAATTTTCACTGCAAGTTAATTTGACACTTACTATAAAAATCTGAAAAACAAAATTTTTACGCCAATAGGCAACTCCAAATTGTTCTCTTCCTTCGAATTTATATTGGAAAATTAAAATTGAAAATTGTTTTAGTAAAATATGAACTAGTGTACTGCTATCTGTGTAGGCATTAAGCAAAATAAAAATAATATTAGTTGTTTAGCATCCTTCTGCTAATTTTTCATGGTTAGCCTGGCAGTTTTTTATCTTATTTTAATTCATTTTTTATTTGATATTTTAAAATTTTAGTTTCAAGTGATTCATACTAGAATGAACTATCCAGAAACTATCTGTCTGCATATTAAACCCAGTTAAATCACAAAAAATAAATGTTCAGTTTTTCAGTAAAGTAAAAAGGTCTGGTCAAATCTGGATCAAGACATGCTTTAGAAGGAAAATGTTTTATACCCTAAATGTGGTTTGGACTGTGATAAAGTAAATGTATGGAAATGAAAATAAAGCTTTTTTTGGTTGAGAGCATTTTCAATAGTCAGGTGGGAATGCTGAACATCTTTTTGTTTTTATTTGGCTTTACTAAGGTTTTGGTTTGCTTTATTTAGATTTGCTTTAATACCTCTTCGTAGAATTCTTGTTATAGAGTACAATATTTTTAACATTGTAGCTAGATTACAATTTTACAAGGTTGAAAATTAACTTTCAAGCAAAGTTGCCTTGGCACTAGAAAACAAAAAAGGTAGCCAGTACATTTTCTTAACAATTCAGTACAACAGCAAATGGGATGTATTTGACTTCTAAGCATTATGGGAGGTAATCATTTTGTTTTTATAGTCAAAATTGCATGCAATGTATTTAAAGGGTTTATATAGATTTTTATTATTTTATCATCAATGCCATTAATATTATAATCTCAAAACTACTAACAGTCAAACCTCTCTAATACATACACCTTTGGGACTGGTCTTAACTGCATAGAGCCTTAAAATACAGCAAATAACTATATGAGAAAATAGCAGGGACCAAGATTTGGTGTTTGTTTTATAGAAGTGTCCATCATATCTGGACGTCAATAAGGGTTAAACTGTTTAGTCACCTGGAGCCAGGGGGACAAAGGGACAAAGCGAAGTGTCCACCTTAGAGAGATGTCTGCATTAGAGAGATGGTCACTATGATGATGTCATAACACTGAATGATTAGAGAGTTTAGCAACTAAGAGTCTAAAATGGACCAGACTTTTTAAAATAACAAGTCAATTTATTGAATGGTACATCCAAATTGCTAAAACAATTGGGTGCACAGGTTTTCTCCTTCCCTTTGTTATTTCTGCCAAACAATTAACAGTTTTAACAGCAGTGTACTGGTCAGTATCTATATTTTGTCTTCTTGGCAGTCATCTGATGATCACATTGGTGTGCATACAGAAGTTTCACTTTCCTCAACCACTATTGTATACTTCTGTGGCTGAACCAGCTGACCACTAACGAAACTTCACCACTTCATTTAACCCTTTGAATGCCAACCCAGGTACAGACCCAACAACCGGCGCCAGATTAGATTTTGCACAAAAAGCCAGTTGACTTCTGATTGGTAATTGCTGTAACTCAGTCAATGAGTAATGAAAGGCGGGGCTGAGCTCCAAAGGACCTGCGCGTTCAAAGTTGGGCTAATTTGATCAAGTGTGAGACTGTTTTCATGTTAATGTATCAGATAATTAATATATAATTAAACAATTTTTATGCTAATAGAGTCTATTTCTTTGCAACAGGAAAAACCAAAAAACTTGAGTGAAGAGGAGAGGATCTGGGACCAAGAGGACCAGCCTCCATCATACGAGTCTCTCTTTGGACAATTAAAGGAAGCCAAACAAACATCAGATGGCTCTGTTGACTTCTGCAAGAGAATTGTTCAGATGTTTGCTGGAACAAGTAAGATCTACTTAAAATAATGTGAGATGTTAACTTTAGATGGTTTTCAACAAGCATTTGACTTTCTACATACCTTGTTTCAGTTTTGTTGAAATGTGTAAATTACATTGAATTCTTGTACTGTTATCTGCTCCAATTCTGTGACATTATTTAACTTCCCAAATTCCTGCAGTGTCATTTCTTAAACCTAAAAGGTTAATAAAAAGTACAGAGCCATTAAGTACTATACACTTATTTAGTTGTACTAAAAGCAGATGAGTTATTTAAATTTTGAATTAAAGCTGATTGATAAGCATTGTTGCACATGGTGCAGAATGGCAGGTTTCGTTTAAGAGTATTCATGTCTCCTGTACACAAGAGAAAACTTGAGTGTACTATAACTGAATATTGGGAAATTTAAGTGAAGTTTTTTATCCTCCAATTGCTTGGTATGGTATTATAACTGTGTGCCTCAGAGACAGACAAGTGATGTTTTTGTTGCTGAGTTAACTGTAGAGTAAGCAACTCATAAATTTAAGTTTGAATCCAGGCTTCCATTTTACTAAAGTTCTCCCTTAATTTGTGCTTAAATGTTGGACAAATTTGAGCCATTTTGTTTTTAAAAATTGTTCTTACCATATTTTGCCATGTATAAGTCGACCTTTTAACACCAAAAATTCACGTCTAAAAATCACACTCATCTTATACACGGATCAGAACATGAAATTTTTCTAACACCCCTTAAAACACTAAAACCAGCATTTAGATGATAGGTACTTGAAGCAAGAAAGACTTCTGTGATCTTTATGGCTAGTGTACTGTGTACAAACAATCGATTATCATAAAAAATGAAATGACTAACAATTATGTACTTGGCTCATTGTGTAATTTGTGTGTTATTGTTTTTTTTTGTATTTCTTTCTCAAATTTTTGTTACAAACCTAGATTTTTTGGTATTTTTATCTTGCAAAATATTGAGATCGACTTATACACAGGAACTCTAAAACTTGCACTTTTTTGGTTGCAAAATTGGGGGTTGGCTTATACACAGTGTCAACTTATACACAGCAAAACATGGTATTAAGAAAATGTGTGAAATTCATTTCAAATTGGCATTTGATAGCAATTAATTATTCTTCAGTTCAATCTATAAAAACAACAAGTGGTCAGTAAACAACCTTCTTTGGAACACAAAAGCTATATTATGCTGTATATATAGTATTTATATTCTAAATAATAAAAGCAAAAGCCACGTTTAGTGCCTATTTTTATATTTGTGTGGAGAAATGCTTTTCATGTGACAACATTCAAAACAAGTGGCTACAAAGGAGATAAACCATTCATTGGAAAAGCTGGTTTATTTCAAGAACCTTGGGCCATGTTACAAAACTAGATACTTGGTTGTGGAAATTACTCTGGTGTTCAGAATAATAGTACATGTGGAATATTAATGGTACAGGGTGGAAAAATGTTCCAAATTCAATAATACTGCAGGGCAGAGTAATGGTATAAAGTGGAAAATCTTAAAAATTCAATATATATATATATATGTGTGTGTGTGTGTGTGTGTTTTGTTTAACTAAAATTTATTGAG
>JAOBRD020686941.1:0-14711 GCA_027575215.2 Hydrozoanthus sils
GCCCAACCCACCCTTTATAACACCTCATTTAGAGAACCACATAGGACCTCCCATTAGTGGGCCCAACCCACCCTTTAGAACACCTCATTTAGAGAACCACATAGGACCTCCCATTAGTGGGCCCAACCCACCCTTTATAACACCTCATTTAGAGAACCACATAGGACCTCCCATTAATGGGCCCAACCCACCCTTTAGAACACCTCATTTACAGAACTACATAGGAGTTCCCATTAGTGCAACCACAAAATCCCTTAGAGCACCCCATTTAGAATGCCCCGTAGGACCTCCCTTTCGAAAAAAAATTGTACTCCACCCCTTTGACCTACCCATTTATCCCATAGGTACTCCTACAAGTTGTCTTAACTTTTTTTTTGTTCAAATGCATCAGAAGTTCAAATTCAGCCATTGTACTTCAATAGATGCTCAGAATATCAAATAAGTTAGATACTAGATGTAATTTAAAAGAAAAACTGATAGTGCTAAGATGTTTAACTGGAGGTAATTTATTTTAATTTAGTTTGTAGACCTGTTAATTGTGATTAACCCTTTAAGCCCCAAGCTTGACAAATGATGCATTTGTAGATTCTCCCAACTGATTCCCATACTTTCCATATAAACAGTTTAGGAGAATTTGACTTTTCATCTTCCAAAGAATATTTGACTTGATCCACTCCTAACCTCGCATTACCAGTCATATTACTTTGTTTGAGTTATATAAGGAGATGCCAATTTTTTCTCCATCATTAATCTTTACTAGAATTGCATTATTCAATCAAGACAACTTTACATTAGCACGGAAAGTGTTTAAAGAAGGACTTGCATATGATGGTAAGTGCTACATATGAGGCAACTGCAAAGATAACAGAATGTTGGCAAGAGCTACAAAACAGTAGAACTCATGTTGGTGATTGTTGTGTGGTGGCAAAGAAGTTTCACCACAACTTCTATTTACTCAATGACATTCCTTTTTCAATTTGTTCACAGCAATTTATATTTGTTCACAGCAATTTCAACTTACTCTTGACAATTTTAATTTACTCCTTACATTTTTAATTTGTTTCTAATCAGGTAATTTCAATTTACTCGTGGCTGTTTCAATTTGGGCATGGCAAAAGTTACCCAGGCTTGAATCTTGTGGTAGTTGATTGGAGATGTAGCAATAGCTTTCTTTTTTCTTTTATAATTAGAAATTATTTACATAGTACTGAACTTACTGTATTTTTAAGGTAATTTTTTACATTTTCATTTTTGGAAGCTGGCAGGAGGGTGGGTGTTGGGGGGGGGAATACGTCATAAGTGGCGAGTTACTGGCTGCAAGAATTTATTGCAACTTAAAGTCCAAACAAATTGGCTTGGCTTTGCATTTTAGAAAACAACAAGGAAATAAAGCAATGGATCAGAAAGTGTGATGCAGAGCTAGATTGTAAGTTGATGTTTGTCATTCCTTGCTCGTTTTGAAATTTAAGTTTTAAGGGAACCTTGGTTGTACAATACTTTTGGTCTCAAAAAGAACTCTTGTTAAGTCTGTAACTGTATCAGCAACTCAAATTTGATAGTTCTGTGCATACACCTAATGCCATTGAAACAACTTATTTTGATCATTTCCAAGGTTTGAGCTTTCCGGGCACCGTCATTTGGAAATGTGACATGTTTTGGGTGCAGTGCCAGTCTCCACTCTTGACAATAATAACAATGAACAAGAGGGGGTCTGGCACTGATATACTAATGTGAAACATATGTCATGTCACATTTCAAAATGATGGCATGGGGGCAAACCAAACCATAGTCTAAATGACCAAACTCAATTGCTTGATGTTAGATGTATGCACAGAATGATCAATTTTGTGCTATTGATATGGACACAGACTTTTACAAAAATTCATGTTGAGACCAAGAAGGTGGCATAGTCGAGGATTCTTTCGAAGACACCAGCAGTTTCACTACACACTATTTTAATATCACTTAAATTTTAAAAAAAATAATAAACAGCAGTGGCAAATCCTGGGAGGGAGGGGGACTGGGGAGGCCTGTGCAACCCTTCCCTTTTGGGATTTTTATTTCTAAAAGTAATGTCCCAAAAAACTATTTCTTTTTCTTTCTTAGGGCCATTTACAATTTCATATATATATCTGTGCCCCCCCCCCTCCTTTTGTATGTCCTGGATCTGCCACTGAACAGTGAGTAAGTTAGCTGTTCAGAATCTGCAACATTCGTGGTAGTATACTACAGGTAGTTGGTTTATCTGAAATGATCTTGTACTCAACACTGAAATAGCTTCAAGAAAGTCATCATTTATTAGGTTTTGCAGATTAACTTCCAAATCTTATATTGAAAGCACCAAATAAAACACTAGTTATCAAGCTCTTTTGCATAAATTAATAAGTATTGCACAATAACTTCAGAGAACATTCACCTAAAGCAGCAGTTTCGGTAACACAAAAACCTATTCCTGGTCAATATCTCGGGCCATATTTCTAAACAGAGTGTTGTACAGTCTCTGAAATTGTGAGCATCTTATTTTGTTTTGTTGATTCCCAAAATACATTACAGTCAAACATCTCTTAGATGGACACCTTCGGGACTGGCCTCAACTGTCCATATTAGAGAAGCGTCCATCTTATAGACTTAAAATACAGTAAATGACCGACAAAATGCATGACTGGGACCAAGCTTTGGTGTCCATATTTTAGAGGTGTCCGTCTTATCTGGATGCTCTTCTTGAGAGGAATTGAATGTATTTTTCCTTTTGTTTATCAGTAGCTGAAGAGGAAAAGAAACTGGGAGACAACTGTAGGGAGGAGGTTTGTATTTTCAGCTCAGAATCATTTGGAATGTAAAAAGTGGTTTTTGTTTTAAATAAATATGATTTGGGTTACTGAATAATAACCCAATAGTATTTTTCCTTTATGAGACAAAACATCATCTTTTAAGATTAAAACTACTCAATACATGCTTAATGTTAGTAGGACTACCTAGGAGAATATTTTTTCAACCTTGGGCCTTCAGTGTATAAAAATTTAAAGGCAAAATACAACTTAAAGTTATTTACATTCCTCTGGACAAACTAAGTAAACAAAGGGCATACTTATGGCTTGCTATGTACAGGTTAACCTTGGCTGGAGTCAAAATTTGTCTGATTCAGCTTCCAAGTGTAATCTTGTACAGCAAATTAGAAATCAATTAGTAGTTTCAAGAATTTTGGCTGTCTTTTCAAGTAACTTTTCAATTCTTACCAAAAGGTACGAACTGGCACTGCCACTAATGAAACAGTCCCTGATGGAAACAGTCAGCAATCAGAGATGTCAAAAGAAAGCACAATGCAACCTCAGGCTGCACAATCAGTAAACACGGCTCCACCGCCCAAGGCAAGGTGGGGATCATATTAATTTAAAATGATTCTTTTTATCAATGATCTTTAGAGAGGTGTCAAACTCTGACATGGCATGTGCTATTACTACTGAGCTGCTGACACAACCACAGTAGTATCTAGTGGCCCCAAATGAACCAATCCACAACAAGCCAGCCAATCCTTATTGCCCGGCTTGCCTTGGGTTTGTTTGTTCCCACTTTGCTACTGTCGTTGCCTTGGTAACTCAGTGGTAAATCACCTGCCATGTGATCAGAGTGTCATCGGTTTGATTCCCGTCTGGAGCAATTTTGGTTTCTTCTTTCTCAGTTTTGCTTACACTTACGTTTGATTAATTACAGCATGTCAGAGTTTGACCTCCGTGAAGATGATCACGTTCACTGAAACATGCATTTGTTCCAATGATTATTTTAACATGACTTATCTCCAGTAAGGGTAACAATATTGTAAAACAAACAGTAAACTTGTAAACATTGATGAATGTATTCTTTTACCTAATCTTGAAAGATTAAGTACTTGACCAGGGCCATTTGCCTGATACTGGCTACAGCCGTGAAGACAAAAAGTCATCAACAACAAGGACCTCATTATCCCACTCAAAGGAAAAAAAAACCTCTAATGTGACTCATCAATATCTTTGAAGTAGTAACACTTTGGCAATGACAATGACATTGGCAAGTTTGTCATCACAATTTTACATCATTAAAAAGTTGTAAAGATATCGCTTAGAACTTGAAAGTAAGGTTCAACTAGTACAGTATAGACCGACCTAAGAAGGTATGATTGGATAAGATTGTAAACTAGAATGGGGTTTTAAAAAGACAAGATGTTTGAAAACGAACTTTTCAAAGATCCTAATTTCAGCCCATTATATCTAAACTTCTCCAGTTTTCCGAATCTGTTATTTCATTTTTTTTCAGTTTTCCCGGCGCTTTTAGTTTCTTCTTTACTTAATTGTATCAATTTTTAACCCTTTTTCATTACACCAAGAAGTTACTTTTCGTTTCAGTAATTTATGAAAAGTGACAGTTTCAAGGTGTCTGAGTTTGGCTTTTAAGTAACGTACCAACTGCTCCTTTTAACAACTCGTTCCGCACCTCTAGACAATAAGTGAACAGTGAGCCTGAATTTATCTTTGGTTTTGACTTGTTTCTCGTCCTAGATATGATTGGTACCAGACGCAAACACACGTCGTCATGACCTTGATGATCAAGAACAGAAAGGCGGAAGATGTGAAAGTAGAGTATGGAGAAAGAACTGTAAGTATATTTATTGATTTGCTATATTTGCCTCAAATGTAAAAAAATGGCGACGAGAGCGAAGATTCCTGGTTTTTTTTCTTCTTTTCTATGAACCTTGATTTGCATTTATCACGATCTCCAAGTCCGTATTCAATCACCTAGTATCTTTTAACTTTCTTATTACGACCTTACAAATGTTCACATCAACTAGTGGCGGTCTGACTAGATTAGTTAGTGAGATATTTTCAGACTGCCACAGCCAGTATCATTTGTTCTTTATTATCTTAATGAAAAACCCATACGTAAATACAAGATACAAACTCAATGGTCTTCAACTTAACATTGATTATAATAATCAACCTGAAGCAGCAGAGCAGCTTGCCTTTTCAGCCTGCGGCTCTGTGAAAAGTCATTATCCGGTTGTTTACAAACTATTGTTGTTGTTGTTGTCGGATGTGTGAAATCAACATTTCTAGCCGAGGGGCTGTCTCCACCCCCAGCTTAAAACGCCGCAACGCATACTACAGTGGTCGTATTCAAGTCAGGTGACGTCCTCCAAAAAAGAGAACGTGATTTTTTTTACTCTATCATAAAATAAACAAAAAAAAGGTAATGTTTGCTTACTATTGTTTACGTTTTCAACTTCAAACAGTTAAGTGTGACTATACTTTTGGCCAGTGGCAGTGAGTACAGCCTAGAACTGGATCTAGCTCATGCCGTTAACCCAGCACAGTGTCGAACAAGGATAATGACCACAAAGGTATTTGGTACTTTAACAGGATACGAAATTGAAGAGCCCCCATTACCGTGCAAGTTATTTCTCCTTTCCTAGAACAGTTTAAACCCCGGTAATTTGAACTTGGATAATTCGCCATCCCTGCAAATTCGAACAAAACCCAATTTCTCCAGGATTGATCTTAGATATAAAGCCAGTTTACTCAAACTCTGTTAACTGGAGCCCCCACTAATTCAAACTGTTTTTCGTTTCCCATTCGGAGTTCAAATTAGCAGGATTTATACTGTATGTTCACGGTGCCAACCTCGTTCCCAAGCTTTTTCTCTCATTTCCTCCCATACTTTCTGTAAGGTAAGAAAGTAAAAGAAGCCTGGGTTCAAGCTTGATGACGTCATAAAAACCAAGACTCAAGCTCCTCCTTAACGATTTGTTCTTCAGCAAGAACAATTTTTAACCCAAGTAAGAGGAAGTAGTGAAGTCGGGTGTTCAATAGGTTGAATAACGATCATTACATAAGTGTTTTGGAGTTTCATAGCTGTGGCGGTATACTTGTAAGAGGTTTTGCTAAACTTAGAGACTAAAATGTTAAGAAGAACTTGTCAGTATTCATGAGCTACTTGTAAACTCTGCCTTCTTTATTTATTTTTCTTCAAGTAGATCGAGCTCAAGCTGCAGAAAGTTGAAGATATCCGCTGGTCAGCTTTAGAGTCCACGGCTGAGCCGCAATTTGCTCCACGCCCAGCTGGTAAGTTATCAGAATTATTTTTAAACTGAAAACACGCGGTGCTACTGGTCAGAATGGATGACGTGATGCGTCTTTGCAATTCCACATGCGTTGCTGTTGGTCATTTTTGTCACGATGCATCTTTATTACAGTGCAAATAACGAGCTGTACTTGTAAACGAGTCATCGGTCTTGTTTTGGATATTTTATCCCACATTATCCTGAACTCAAGAGGTTTCTGTAATTTGAAATCTTTGTCTTGCTTGCGTTTTGCTTTCCCTCGTTTATTTAAAAGCAAAATTATGCATACTATTTTATTTGTTTACGCGGCAAATCGTAAAAGAGGTAGTACGCGAAACGGTCCTATCCCCCCCTCCCTTCCCAGGTAATACAAGCAAAGATTCCTCTATCCCACTCCGTTGTTTTTTTACGGCCTGGTTAGCCCTGTTGGTAAGGCACCAGTCTGTCGTGTGGGGGGCCCGGGGTTCGATTTCCGGTGCCTGACCTTCACTCGAGTTCTTAGAATAACCGAGGCCTTTGCCCTCTCAGCAAACGGTTTGACCTTCTCGTCCTCTCCGATAAGGACGTTAAACCGTAAGCCCTCGGAGTCTTACAATTGGCTTGTTAGTTAGAATTTTTGGGTTTTCCGACTATCCGAGAGTAGTGGTAGCCTGCAAACAGGTCTTCTGTAGCATTGGGGAAAGCCTGTCCGCAGGCAGAGTAATGAAGACTATTAAGACAAGAGGATGAATTCTGTTTGCATTGCTTGTTCCAGCCAAGAAAAACGATAAAGAGCAGAAGGATGGATCAGTTCACAAGTACCCAACATCACGACACGTTGGCAAGGACTGGGACAAGCTAGAGAAGGAGTTTGAGAAAGAGCTTGAGGCCGAAAAACCCGAAGGCGAAGCTGCTCTAAATCAACTCTTTCAGCAGATCTACGGCGACGGAAGTGATGAAGTCAAGAAAGCAATGAATAAATCATTTGTAGAATCTGGAGGAACTGTTCTTAGCACAAATTGGAAAGACGTAGGTGCGAAACAGGTGGAATGCAAACCGCCAGATGGGATGGAACTAAAGAAATGGGATTGAGGACTGTTACTGTAGAGGTGTTTTACCTTTCTGAACGCCTCGTCGTTGAGAATTTGTTTCATTATGAACTTAGGGGCGACAAAAAGCAATCGAAATGCTCCTTATTTGTAGCAAAGCCTTTGTTAGGAATTTTTAATGAGTAATTTCGACCCAAAAGCTTAACAAATGAGGAAGCCCAAGCCGTATACTAGAATGACAAAACACAAGCATTGGAGAACACAAGCATATGTAGAAACACGAACCGCAGGCGATTGTTTTTTAACAAACTCGAGTTTTCCGGAGTATTTTATCACAGTCTAATACACGGTTTATGAATCTTCGTTTGCCTATAATATAGATTTTACACGCAAAGAGTAGAAATAACAAAGCAGATTGACAAACGATAGCTCGACTATTTTTCGCTTCTTCTTTATGAACCATGCCTTAAAAACTTTCTGCTATTTAACAGAGAACGAAGCACAAATTTCTCTATTGAAAATGTTTTTCGCGATCTCTAACAAAAATGTTGACAAGTGGTACCGTGCCGAAAATCAACAAGACGATTTTTCTGTTTTATACTTTAAAAGAACATAGGTATTCGGACCAATCAGCGTGCGTTATATCGAATCTATATTATAACATTAATTATCTGTCGTATGCAGAGGCACCCCAAGATAGAAGTACATTAAAAAGAAAACGTTTACAAACGCAACGCTTTCTAAGAACGCGCACGGGAGTGCGCGCTTTGCAGCTCAATTGTTGGTACAAAATGACAAAAAAGGATACTCAGTTCGCAATTGTATCCCAACTTTGTAAGGAACAGCCGATTGCATAACAAAAATATAACTTTGCAAGTATTGGATTTCATGATATTCTTGCTGTGATGGAGTAGCTTCGTTTAATCAAAGTCAAGTGAAAACGGTCACTTGAAAGTATTTTCCCCATTCGGATCTCGTGTTTCATGCCATATTTTATTTAAAAGTGAGAAAAGTGTGTTTGTGTTCTTTATTTGCATATATATGGCAATAAAAAAATGCAAACGTCATAAGCCAGAGGAAGTAATTCTTTCTCACATTCCCATCTCTCTCAACCATGCATGGACTAGGGTAGGGTGGAAATCTGTATTTGGTGAGATTTCTGGGGGTGGTGCAGGGGATGAAGGACTGAATTTGGAGGAATTCCAGTGGGTGCGGGGGAGGGAAAGGGCTAATAAAACTCCAGGGGCTGCAGGTAAGGTCCCTAAGGAGAAAAATGACATTTTTAAAATTGGAAAGAAGTCCAATTAAGCCTTAACATCAAGCCTGCCTTAACACGACTCGTACAAGAAACTGCATTAAGTATTAAGAGAAAGGGAATTCATCACACAAAGCAAACATAAGGTGAAAAAACTCCTCAACAAACAGGTATGGGTGTTGTGGTTGGGAAATGAAATGGTTAACAAGTGCAAAATGGGGTAATCTGTAAGTTTGAAATGAGCTAGTTCAGAACTTCGGAAACACATGCACGCTTCGGAATAAAATGAACTATTCATCAAACTTGAGTCAAAAGGAACAACGATTCCCATCCTGCTTCATTGCGTTCATTTGTTTCAAGTTTCGTGAACTTTACATTTTATCTCTACGCGCGCAAGTATTTCTGAACTGGCTAGTTATTCATGAGCAGGAATATCAACGACCATGTGTCGACTTCCACCAAAAAGGCACAGATTTGCTCCCCCACCCCTCCCCAGTTAACGTACACTACGCGTCCCTTGTGCTACCTACGTTTCAAAATACCGTAGACACAAACAAAATTATCTGTATAAACAGGACAGCTGTATGGTTACAATGGTAGTTCAAAAAAGATATAGCAGGAATTTGGACGATCTCTGATAAAGGGATGAATAAACGAAAACCTAAATCCTTCTTCAAAAACTAGTAGCTCATTGGGGCTAAGGGAATTGCAATTATTAATTTCCCGTGATGGGACACCGTAGACATCAAACGCTTGATCCGCAAACGCAACAAGTACTTCACCATAAAAAACAAAACATGAGAGACATTAAACATTACAAGGCTCTAAAGGGAGAAGTACAGCCAAGAATTAGGCACAGCTACTGGTCGTATGTAGAAGAAATGTTTACTCCCACCAGCGACAGTAGCGACCTATATATCAAAGAGGTTTTGGTCCTTTATCAAACACGCCCGAAACGACAAGACCGGCGAACAGACTCAAAAGTCAAAGAACACTGATATATCCAACGACTGCGAGAAAGCTGTACTTTTGAAAAGCCACTTTGAGTCTGTATTTACCCAAGAACTACCAATGGAACTTGAACAACTAGCCATGCAAACCTTGATCAACAAGGCAGCTTAACTATCCATCCATGTCACCGATCAAAATCACTGTAGAAAAATGCTATCAAACCTTAACCCGCACAAGTCAAGTGGTCCTGATGATCTCTGTCCAAGAATCCTGAAAGAGCTCAGCAAAGAGGTAGCTCCTGTACTCGCACAAATCTTTCAGGAATCGCTTTGTACAGGAACATTCCCAAACGACTGGAACTTGCCCACTTAGTCCCAATTCACAAACCTGGACCAAAGCAAGACGTTTGCAACTATCGACCAACCTCTTAAACGTGCATATGCAGCAAGATCATGGAGCAAAGACTCGACTCCAGCATCTCAGAGCACTTAATGCATAACAATATTCTATCTGACTGTCAACATGGCTTCCGCCGAAAACGATCATGTGAGATCCATCTGATTAGTTTCATTGACGAATTAGCGAGAAGTATGCAAAATGGAGGGGAAACAGATGTTATAATCATGAGTTCTTCGAAAGCTTTTGAAAAGGTCCCCCAGAATCGCTTATTATACAAATTGGCCAACCATGGCGTCAACGATTGCGCACTCGAATGCATAGAGGATTTCCCCACAGACTGAAGACAATGCGTCGTGGTAGGAGGAGAAAAGTCATCATATCTACCTGTGTCGTCTGGTGTCCCACAGGGTTGTTTTGTGACCACTTCTGTTCCTGTACTACGCAAATGACTTATCATCGCAAGTGTAATCTAAAGTTAGACTGTTTGCAGACGACACCGTCATATACCTCACAGTTAAATCAGGGAAAGACAGCATACAACTTCAGCGGGATCTTCCCAGACTGGAACGATGGGAGAGAGACTGGCAAATGAACTTTAATCCATCTAAATGCAAATGTCATCAAGTTCACGAGAAAACGCAGGCCAGATTTCCCCTACTTGATTCACGACTAAACCCTCAAGTAAGTAGACCACACCAAATATCTCGGTGTTCACCTGTCACACGATCTACGATGGAACGAGCATACAGCGAATGTCACATCTAAAGCAAATAGAACACTCGGATTCTTTCGAAGGAACCTCCGAACCCCATCAATCAAGGTCAAGGAAACAGTTTCCAAAACACTTGCGAGGTAAACCGTTGAGTACTGCTCGGCAGTAAGGGAGGGACCCATATACTGCAAAGAACATCAAGCAGATCGAAAGGGTCCAACGACAAGCCGCACGTTGGTATGACAGGAAAGACAGTGTGACAGAAATGATGAAAATGTTAGATAGGGATACCCTCGAAAGACGGAGATCAAACGAAAGATTGTGTCACTTATTCAAACAGGCGAACGGCCTAATCTGTGGCGAAAGTGAACAACTCCAGTCCCTGAACCACAAAAGCTGTATAACATAAGATATTCTGAACACTCGAGTATAAATTACCTCATTGTTCCTGCGACTATTACAAGTACTCGTTCTATCCTATAACAATTAAGGAATGGAACAAACTACCCTCCCAAATAACCAACTCTACATCTGTAAAATCCTATAAACAAGCAGTCAGTGCTGTCACAAACTAGTTATTTCAATGAATGCAACCTTTTTCCTATTACAGCCTTTTTCTAACGTCTGTCAACACTCAAATTTTAATGTGTAGACGACAATGGTAAATAAATAAAGAAACGTGCGTTTTCGGGCGGGGGATCAGTTTGTTGGTCACTCCGTCGATGACTTGTGATCGATGAACAGAAAATAACTCGAATTGAAATTTCCCGAGGATTTATCACTATGAAGTGTTCCAATTACGAGACAGTAGTGAGAAATATGAGACGGTTTATCTTAAATTTCTAATACTTCGAATCCTAAACGATATCTAGAGCACACCTTTGGTTTTATGTTTGAATGGATTTAATTCCAATCGAAGCAATTCTTACGACCTCTGAAACTGAAAACAATTTTCATATTACCACAGAATAGTTCAAAATTAAAAGCCGAGGTTTTTGTTGCAAATTGTTCTTACTGTAAAAATTATGCAAGTTCAACAAACTCGGTGGTAAGGTTGCCCAGGTCGAAAAATCTTCTGCATTGACATGGACAATATCGGTCAAAGTCAAACAACGTTATCATTTGAATTGGTCTATTAATAAGATAACAGTTTAACAATCGCTTGCTCTGGTTTCGTGCTAGCGGCGCTTTGAGTAACGCAAGATTTTTAAAAGTAAGACTGACCCCGTCCACATGAATCTGGAAACCACCTATATTTTTTTATGCGGATTCGCGTGGCCGGGACCTTGATCGAAAGAAAAGTTGCATTGTCAACACGAGGTTTTATCCGCCATTTAAATCATAAACAGCTTGGGCCCGACTTCTTGACGCCAGTGGATTCGAAATATCCGGTTCAGTCGCCCACACGAATCCGCGAACTCGGCGGATAGTTAAGAAAAATCCACTCTGGAGAGCAGTTTTTTGGTGCTCAAGCGGGTTCACTGGTTTCGTGTGGACGGAAGGCCGATTCGCATAAAAATAAATGCAGTTTCCAAATATCCGGATTCCTGTAGACGGGGTCAAAGAGGTTAGGAACTCTATAGCGTACAGTAGCTCTTCTCTTACCACAAAACGTGAACTTTAAACACAGGAGGCAAATAAAGTTCTAAGTTCATTAAAAAAAACATGCAGGTTTTATGACGATACTCATGAGTAACATTAATTTTCCACGCTTCAAAGATACTTGCCAGGAAAATTTCAAAGATTTTTTTGGGTTTTTCCCTTTTTCAGTTGGGCAAACAGCTCCACTGACTTACAATGACGTCTCGAAAACGTTACGTATTTCCGCAGTAATCTCCTGTAAGGAATACAAACACATGTAGCAGGTTATCACACATCCCCCGCTCCCTCTTCCCAAAAAAAAGTAGATTCTCATTTATACAGCTGAGTTAACTGGAACAAGTCATTAAAAAGTTTGTCCAAGAAAACATCAAACTTGTCCGGCTGGTGAAAAGGGCGAGGCCCGTTTCAAACGCCTTATTAAGCTCACCTAAACTTCGGAAATCCGACTTCAGCACACCTTTGGCACAGCGTTTAAAACCACCCTGTACCATAGTCAGGTAGCATGACAAACTGACACGTGCTACACGACTTTAGCTCAAGCTAAACGAGGTTAACTCGAAAAATCTTGCCAAAGGCAAAGTTCTTTAGAAGCGCAACGTCTCAAACAGAGTCGAACCAAGGTCGTGCAACAGTCAAATCAGAGTTAAGCAAGTTAGCATGACTGTAGCAAGGTGTATGAAGCGGGTCTAAAACAACCCAATGCAATTAGGAGTTAAACACGCTGACCATTAGGCCAACGTTCAAACGCCTGCCAACTGGTATTAAAGTATTAAGTATTATCCCCCAGCCCTCCCTCACAGTTCGAGAATAGTTTGTAGTTGTCTCCTGGTTCAAATGGCTGTTAAACTTGATATGGTCTTCGGCATGTTCTGCATGTTCTAGTGACATAATCAAAAGGCCACTTTCTTTGCACTGCACAAACTTCCAAGGTAGTTTTAAACTGCACAGCGGTTCTTAAATAACAATGATTACTCCAGCTTTCGGGGAACAACAGAGCTGTAGTTTGCATACAGATGTATATACTGCCAGATTTTTCTTCAAACTGAAAACTTTGGTTAGAATTTCACTTCAGTCCATCCATCACTCTTAGATTCTTGACCACAAGCAGGCATTTGGCAAAGACAACCACTTTCACCGACAATAGAATACTGACTTGACTGACTTCTGACACAAGGAGTTTGGAATGGTACATTAAGAATCAAAAAATCGGAAGCAATCACTTGCAACCTTCCACACTGTCCCTCCTTCGGCTGTTAGGATAAAGTTTTGTGAAAAACATCGAGGTTTGTGCCCTTCAAAATTTATTGTACCTTCAACAACTACCATTATTGTAGTCTGTCCAGGAATGGCTTGATCTGTGGGAAATATTGAGCAACAATTAAAAACATTTACCAATAATATAATGTTGTTATAAGATTATAATTTAAATTGGCTCCGTGCCAAAATAGAACAGAAGGAAATTTGGATTAGGAAATTGGTTGTTCAGACCTCTGTTTGCTTCCCTTTATCTACCTTAAAAATGTCCTGAATTTTTTTTTATAATTCACAAAACAAATAACAGTGAACTTTTGAGAAATATCATTGCCATGGCTGTTTTAGTGCAAACTCCTTCAGTAGGTGACTTAGTTCTGAGTTACTGGCACCTCAACTTGCTATTGCTGTAGATGAACAATTGAGGAAAGCTTATTTGATTGAAATTTTTAAGAAACAATAATTGTAAAAGTGACTGATCAGGCTATATTAAACATATTACTTGCAGATTAGTGGCAAAGCAATAATATCTGTTTTCGTGTGCTCCTGTCACTTATGATATCCAAGACCGGTAGTTGATTTAGAGGCAACTGTCAAAATGGTGAGGTGCTTGCTAAAATTCTGTTTACACTATACTGAGCTTCTTTCTTTGAAAATAAAGTGCAATTTTTGTATAATGTAAGTTTTTGTTCTTACTAATAAAGAATTTACCTCCCAGGTCAGTGCCAAGCGATAGATACATATACCTAAATGCTTTGCATCTGTGTACATACATATATCCATCACTCTCCTCTTCTGGGGGTAATGTAGTTAGTTATTGCAAAATCTTTGAATGACTTGTGTTGTAATTGTTTTTGTTATATTTCCCAGTGGCATCTTACCTGAAACTGGTTGACAGTCTAGGGATGTTACTGCAGTGTTTTCACTTGGTGGTAGATTTGTTAAGAATTCCCTTACTTTCTCTCCCCCAGTCACACAGTTTCCATTCCACACTAATGTACTACTATCTGAGTAGAGCTTACCAATATGCTGATGGTTCACAACAAAACATGAAAAATATTATTAAAATAAGGTAAAACATTATTCAATACAATATACAGTTTGATTTTGACACATACAATCCTGGGGGGAGGGGGTGGGGTGCTCCCTTCATTTGTATGATAGGGACACTTGGCAAATTTTTTGGGAGTTAAAATCTGCAGTTTTGGTAATTTTAGGGGTACAGTAATCAGAAAAAATTTCCATGCCTAACAAGGGTATTTTCAAATTTCCCAATTAGAATCCCTATCCTTTTTACCTCTACCCTTCCCCCCTTCCCCCCTATGAGCAATTACCTTGACTATCACATTTTGGTCGTTACATTAATTAGTAATATGCCAGTCAATGTAAAGCCCCCCCCCCCCCCCCCCCCCCCCCCCCCCC
>JAOBRD020687047.1:0-14710 GCA_027575215.2 Hydrozoanthus sils
TGGGTACCAGCATAATTACATGGACTGCTGTATGTTTCTAGGCAGCTCATGGGGGTAAACTGATCATTGTAAAGCATCTTTGACTCATTGAGTATTTCACATTGTTCAAAAAGGTGCTATGTAGATGTTCTTTGCTAAGGGAATAAAACAGTCTCGGGTGTGATTTGAGACAAAAATAGAACATGCTATGATGTAGCAGAACATGAGGAAAGTGTTGATTTCTAAGTGTTCTCTCTACTTTTTGAGTGTTTGCTATGTCATAGCATTTTCATTTTTTGTCTAGAAACACAAGCAAGGCCGTTTTATTCCTTTATAGAAAATAACTTCTCCAGTCCACACAGAAAAAACCATTTAACTGTTTTCTTGCATTACCTTATGTGACATCATACTGTGTAGCCTTCTGTTGACTCTAGGTTCTAGCAGGCAATTAAAATTATTTCTGGTGGTGTCTTTCCAATCTAAGATCAAGAGTTACTTTTGTTATTTTCTATTTCTTGCACTTCAACTGATGTCGTGGTTGCCATGCTGGTACAGGCTGGACAGTTCGCTTCACCCTGAATCCCTCCTATCATGCCTTTGATGTCCATGTGAACTGTAACCACCCAGCACCAGGCAGCTCTGAGTTTGACAGGTTTAAGTACAGGAAACTTCCCTGGATCAACCCCACCAAATGTAAATCAGACAATGGTGACAGATATGCAGAGATAAAAGTTCATTTACCTGGAGTGTTCCACTTTTACCTAAGTAACCATAAAGAGGAAAGCACTGATTGTGAGTCAACAGGGTTAGTACTGTCAACAGGGTTAATACTGTAGACTGCTCAGTAGAATTTTGAGTTTTTTTGTAGGGTGCAGTATCTTGGAACAGTTAATTGGTTTTATAAATTGGGTTTTCTATTGCATAGGAATAGTTGGCAAAGTTTTCCCATACAGTGAAGATACTCTGGAATAAATGATACATAAGTTTGATTATTTTGAGAAAAATATCCAATCTGTACAGCTTGATTTAGGACTTTATGATTAATTTTTACCACTTTCCTATTTTGTTGTCAGTCTGCCACTTTATTAGCAGCAATTCCTAACAAACTTAGTGACTTTAATTTTCAACTGTTTATACTGACTGTGGGTGGTTATCTGACAGTGTGTGGGTAGGCCTGACTCTTGCAAAATGCGAGGGACACCTTTTTTGAAATAGTAGCATATAATTTTTAAAAGACTTTTGCACACTGATACCAACATTTTTATTGAATATTTTTCCACTCTATATTATTATCTCACTCTGTACTATATTATTAAATTTGGAAGATTTTTCCACCAAGTAGCATTATTCAGCTCTGTGCTATTGTTCAGAACTCCAAGAGTACTTATTGTAGCTCCTGGTCTATAGTAACTAATGCTAAACAAAAAAAATATTAATGAGCTTCCTTGTATCAAAGAAAGACTCATTCAACATTGTGTCAATGTTGTTCTCTCATATCAGTTAGGCAGTTTTGGCTATACATAAATTATTTTTTCTTAAAAACTAGAAGAAAAAATAAAATAAAAACTGAACAAAATGCTATTATTTTACCAAAAAAATAAAGATAAAAACAGCAAATAACAAGAAAAACTACCAAAAATAAACACAAAAAAAATTAAAACTTAGCTTTGAAAATCGAGATGAAAAAAAAAAAAATGTCGGAAAAGGGTAAAAATATTTTTGAAAATTAACATACAAAAACAAAAAAAAAATTAAAAGAAAGTAAAAAGCAACTTTGAAAGTCAACATAAAAAAAGCATTGTTTTGTTTTGTTTTATTTGGTCAGTACATCGAGTGATTTGTTCTTAACCATTACAATTTTTTATGCCGAATCATTTTCCCTGCAACAGTAAATTCAAAGAAACCATATGTGCAAAGACAGAAATAATCTTCACTTTAAATTGCTACCTTTAAAAACAAGTTATGTAACCCTTTGACTAATATTGCATAAATCAACATACTAGGGTTTTGAAACCAGCCATGACTGTTTTCCATTCTGTCTGCTCATTGATAAGTCTTCATGAACATGGACAGCCAAACTCATGCTTCCCATCAGTTTAAACAGTTTTGAAAATACTTACAAGACTTTGTTTGCATATAGGTTGCCAAGTGAAGCTAAGAGTTCTGGCTTCTTTACTGTTGATCCAACTCTACATGTAAACAGCAAAGAAGTGCTGCCACTTGACTGTGTCAGTGTGCAGACAGTCATCTCAAAGTGTCTCGGTCCAATTTCTGAGTGGAAAGGTCGACTTCAGGTTGCAAAAGAAACAGGTTACAACATGATTCACTTCACCCCAATACAAGAGCTTGGTGGTTCTGGCTCTGCTTACTCACTGCAAGATCAGCTGAAACTTAATCCGGCTTTCGATGAGCCCGGAGGGGAAAAAGTGACCACTGGTAAAATATCAAATTTACTTTGTATGATGCGGAAAGACTGGAAAATTCTTTCAATTGTTGACGTTGTGTTGAATCACACAGCCAATGAGTCACCATGGTTACAAGATCATCCAGAGTGCTCATATAACTGTGAGAACTCGCCTCACCTGCGGTCTGCCTTCCTTGTTGATCGCCTGCTGTGGCATGTGTCTTGTGATGTGGCAGATGGTAGGTGGGCTGAGCAAGGTGTGCCGCCAGAAATCTGTAGGGAGGAACACATCCAAGCATTAGGCTCCATTCTAAGGTACTACAGTAATTATTGATATTTGAACAACAACTACTGTGAGATACTAGTGAAAAAATATTAAGAAATTTAAATCATAACCATCCTAATGAATGCATTACAGTAGTGCTTAAATGACTTATGTAGTGTGGATAAGAATTGATCGTCAAAAATGAGAAAAGTTTTCAAATTTATTCTGTTATGTCTGAAAATTCACAAAGTGTTTAACTTATAAGACGAGTTGAGCTAGACTTGGGGCAGCTGACCTGCGATGACATGATATTGGGGTGAGATGACTTGTATTCTTTTCTACCCTTTAAGAGAATGAGCTTCTTTGACAATATGTAACACTTATTATTTTTTCTTTTTCTTCTATATTCAGAGAATTGATTCCTAAACTCAGATTGTGGGAGTTTTTTGCTATTGATGAGGAAAGAATAGTGGAGAAATTTAAGCAAGCTGTGTTGAAGAGTTCAGGCATTAAAGTGCCCCACCAAAGCTCAGATGATCTTGATGTTGTTAAATGTCATCCTACCAAGAGATTTCCAAATGGTGTTGATATTGACAAAGCAGTTAAAATGTTTAACATCGACCAGTGAGTAAACTATTCACTAATGTTTCATTTATTATTCTCTAAATAACCAAAGATAAGATGTGCTTTTAAGTTATACTACTCTCTCACTTTCCCAAAATGGAAAAACTTCTCAGTGTTCTCAGCTCATTCGGCACTTTGAGCATTTTAGTTGTTTTTAATTAGGAAGAATTTAAGTTGAAACTTACACTGCATAGTTTATTTTTTAAGTAAGTCAATGCGTGTTTGTCAATTGAGATGATTTACATTACACCTCAGTTGGAACTGATATGTAGGTGCACTTTGTTAAGGGTCTTTTGTTATTAATAAGAAGCAGGATGTTTTATTTGCAGGAAAGTTTAAGGAAGAAATGAATACAAGTAAAAAAATATTGAAAGTTACTTGAAGTCATAGAATTTGTTTGGCTTGACCAATTATGAAACGATAGGAAAAACTTAGATTACTAACTATCAATGTTTTACGGCTTCAAAAGTGATTTTAGGGATACAGCAGCTAGTACAAAGGCAAAAAGTATCTTTGAAAAGTAGATGTAGGTAAAATAATATCCTTTACTTACATGAAATTATATTTTAAAAACACTAGTGTTACAGGTATAGGAAAATATGTTTTTTTCTCACACAACATTTACAGACCACAGGCAGGGAATGAAAAGGAACGCATTATCATGTGCTGCAACATGCTACGAAGCCATATTCGAGGTCTTAATGAACAGATCAAGCATGGGGAAGTTTGTGATCATATAGAGGCAATTATCGGGAACACCCAGGCGCATGTGCGCTATGAGTTTGTAGACATCAATGGCAAGCAACATCCAAGAGTCACAAGAAAGAATCCGTTGATAACTTGGCAAGTCTGCATTTTGTTTATCTTTTTAAATGCATAATTGTTATTTACTGATTTCTCTTTCTTCGTTTCATATTTTTGAAATGAGGCTCTCAGCGTCTATTGAAAAAAGACTAAAAAGACGGAAATCATTACGAAATGTTGGTTTTGAAGTGTAAGCACACTACAATTTTCTTCAAATTTTTCGCGGTTTATAACTTGGATTAGTATATACCAGTTCGGCTACGAGCGATTTGATTGGTTTAGAAATAGATGTGAGACAATATTATTTCACCTCCGAAATAGTAGATAATGACACTGAAACAAAATGGCGAATGCAAGCAGTTGTTTCGCGTCTGTATTGAAAAAGTTTGCTTTAAAAACGCGGGATATTTAAAAGAGCCTAAAGAAATTCTCTGTTTTACACCATTTCTGAAATTTTTTAGCTGACAAACTGTCAAAACACGTTTCTTGTATGTTAGGCTGCTAACTCGTGAGTTTCGCCACGCTCCGTGATACAATTAAGTAAAGAAAGTATTTTTTCCTTAGAAATCTTTCTTTTTTTTTAAAACCAAATTTCCTTGATCAGTTGCCTCGCTGATATGTATACTAAAACACTTATTCTTTTTCAATTTCAGTGGATAGTGGCTTAACTGAAGTAGAATAAGTGTTAAATATTTACCAAACTGTCTTCGGTTATTGTTGATTAGTAGGAGTTGGGCCCTAATGTTTTGAACATCTTGTCACGTAGTTATTTCACGTATCCTGGAACTGACCAGAGCCTTGAAGAAGAGGAGAAGGTGATGATGTCAGAGAAGGGGAAGTACTGTATGGTACACCAAGGATGGATTATGGGAGGTGATGTGCTGGCGGATTTCGCTGCCCCTGGGTCTCTGAGGTACTTAAGGCGGGAAGTTGTGTGCTGGGGAGACAGTGTGAAACTTCGCTACGGTCAAAAACCCGATGACGTGCCGTTTCTGTGGACGCACATGTTAAAATACATCCAGACTTGTGCAAGGTAAGCACTCATTCGGTATTTGAGAATAGTTTTGTTTGCTTTTCCAAAAGCGTCAAACAGTGACAGACATTAGATATTCTGAAACCATTTAATCTTAAGTTAAAAGTTTCAACTTCGTTTAAAATAACCATTCTATAGAGTGTTGCCCTTCAGTGGCAAATCTGTAAATACAACATGAAGATTCAAGTGAGGCCTTACCACTGAAACGGGGTATATTATTCACGGGGTATAATATTCACGGGGTATAATTATACTAAGTTCCGTTTAAAGTGCCTTTGACACTAAATAATTTGTTATGTCAGTGAATAGACCTTTCTAATAAGAAAGAGCGATGAAAAAATTTTGTCAAATTTTCAATTTTTGAAATCTGCTAAAAATCCTTAACCTTTTGATGAAAATTAGTAATTTTTCTGAAGAACAACTCGAGACCTGACCGTCAGCCCAAGTTTGGCTTGGATTCAACCAAAGGTTAAGGAGTAGCTGCAGATTTGAAAAAAATTTTAAATTTGCCTGTCCAACAACTAACGTCATTAGTTGTAAACATTAAATGTTAAAATCTAAAGAACCATAAAAGATTTTGGCAATTTTTTTTACCGCCATTCTTTATTTACCAAGGTCTATCTGCTGACGTAGCAAAATATTTCATGTCATGTGCATTTTAAGACGTGTTTCTAGATTGAAAACAACACAACTTCATCACGAACTATAGAATATCAGTGTACTTACACGGGAGCCATTTATATTTACGGCCATGTGGGATGTTTTGTATTGCATTTGTTGGATTTTCTGATTTTTAAAATGAAGTAGTTTAAGTAACTTATTTTCTCATTATGTTTTCTCCCCGTGCTAGGTTGTTTGATGGTGTGAGACTTGACAATTGTCACAGTTTACCGCTACACGTTGGCCAGGTGTGTGATCGAGGGATCTTTACCAAAAGTTTTGTAGCGCACAAGTTTTAATATACAGAGGCATAATCAGCCAGGCCAATCACGTGCCTTTAGTATTAATAAGCGGAAGAATTGAGCCACTAACTTATGTGTATACTGGGTGTATTACATTATCCTAGATCAATTTTGTTTAACCACAGTAATCTAGGGACTGGTTACGAAAGCTGGTAAACTTCAAAAGGGAAATAGAAAGAAGTACAAAGATGCTTCGTTGTAGGTTGAACGAACCGCGACCGTGCACATTCTTTGTTTCAGGTGTTAATGAGAATTGGCTGGCTACTTGCTGATTTGCATTTCAAAACCTTTTGTATTTTGTGCACCTTCAGGACTAGTAAACAAAAGAAAACGACGAATAAAGACCTACAATAATGGTTTCATAACCAGGCCCTTGATTAGTTATTAATTTTAGTCTACGGAATAACGTTTTCGCATACGTTTTCAACACGCGAGCCTCGTTTGCATGTTTAGCAACATGGCAGCCAACGAGGAATCTGTCTAACATGGCATTAGCCTCTTGTTTCCGTATTTTACTGTCTTATTTCGTATAGAAGCCATTACGAAGAGCTTAATTAATGTTCCAAGTCCAACCATGAAGTTTCTTGTAATTCCGTTTGCCTGTTGTTCCAAGAAAACTGGGGCGAATTCGGCCCATTGTGAGTTTCACTGAGAAAAGGGAATATGGCGTGGAGAAGATGATTTAGCGTTCAAAAGTAAAATAGCGATCTTGGACGCAGATGTCGACCAATCGCCATGTAAGGTATGATTTTCAAATCTTTATTTGTTACTAGGTGGTTCTGTTACTACTGATTTACCAGTTTCTCAATGATTGATTCAAAATCTTCCCACGAAATTGCACTTGTGTTGTGGGTAATTGCGATATTTTCTCGCAATTCTTTTAGCTGTATGACTGACACTTGCACTTTGATTGTTACGTTTCAAGTATTGTTAACATCATAAGACTTTTACTGTTTTCTGAACAAAGCCTAACAGCGGGAAAGTGGTCGCAAAATGCGAGACCAAACGAGGTTTATTAATTTTTCGTATTTTACCTTCCGTCACTTTATCTCCACAGCCCTAATACTGTCCGTCCGTCGTAGTCGTCAAACTGTTAGACGTGCATGTTGCATGTTATATTTGAAAAGAACAGTCAAGTGGCAAGTTTGATTCATTGTACTACTGTTAAGTTCGATCCAGAATCGTATTTTCCGCACAAGTGTCTTGTGATACGAAATTTGTTTGGAAAGTTACAAGTTTTGATTTTTTGTAATATTGTATTACCATGAAATAATAAATACCAATGCCTCCGGGCTGAGACTGAAAAATAAGTAGAAGTACTTACTTTGTTTTTGCCGACTTGTGTAGTACGTGTTCTCAAATTTGTGAGATTTCGAGTATTTCATCATATCTTTTCTGTTCCGAGGAATTTGACAATGTTACTTCCCACAGTTATAGTTGAGTAGTGCCTCAAACTCTGTAAACATAGGCGCTGGAGCTGTGTTATGACTAGGTTCACATAAATTATGAACTTTGGGTGTTCGAAGCCTTGATTTTATCGAGTTTGGCCCCGTAATAGTCAAGTAAATTTGATGGCTGAAAGTTGCTGTTTAAAGCCAAAAGTAGCAAAATCTCTTTATTTCGCCATTGTTCTGTCCGGCTATATACGTATCATTTAAAGAAACAACGTACGCTAGAAGTGCAAAAGCTCTAAAGTTAATTACATGTTTTCTGCGAAAGACCCGCCATTGCTGTCTTTGGTCAAAGTATCCTCCATAGCTATGGATATTGGCTATCATGCAAACAAGGCTCGCGCGTTGAAAACGTATGCAAATTAGGGATTGTTCCGTAGACTGATTGTTGAACTTTCCGGAACATTGACGAAACTATTGTAGTCGTTTTGTTTTCTTAGTGTTATGTTAAGGTCATAGTTTCGCTTGTTAAACAACATCAACTACAGCGGTGCCATCGTTAATTACAGTCAAACAACAGCATTTGATGTAATTGAATCTAGCGAATACAATGAGAGTGTGCTTGTTAGCATGAAGACGAGGCATAGAAGAAGACAAGAATCTGACAGGTGCCATTTGTTTTTGACCAAAACCTCATTTTGCTATCAGACGAAGCTATAAGTTTGAGTATATAACTTTTTTAATTGCAGTACTTTCTTGATGCTGCTCGACGAGTCAAGCCAGACTTGTACGTGATCGCAGAGCTGTTTACTGGATCAGAAGCCCAGGACAATGTGTTTGTCAACAGCCTTGGAATAACGTCATTGATAAGAGGTAGGATAAATTAGAACAAAATTAAAAAGAAAACCGGAAGTGTGAAAATAGAGATGATGGTGTTTTGAAACCATGTTGCGTGTTTTTATTAGAAATATTTCAAAATGTTTTGATTTTGCGGACGTAGACGTACATGCAATTTTTTTACTTGATAACCTCGGTTTTCCTGTAAAGGTAAATGCACCGTTATTTAACGTCGGTAGTTCCCTCAGCTCTCTGAGAGTGCTGCTATCAATGAAAGCCGACGGTGCGCCCTTTACCCCCTCCCTATGTCAATGCTCCGTTTTACGGGTATTTAAAGCTACACTGATTAGAAGAAAGTCGAAACAGGCGTGCAGTTACGGGGATCGAACTGGGGACCTCTAGCTCCGAAGGCTGCGCACTAACCAACTGAGCTACGCCTGCTACTATAATTTAGATAGCAAAGTGTTGAGCAGGTTGGCGTTCCACTCAACAGAATTCTTTACTGAAGGAAGTAATACATGCATACGTAATTGCTGCATTGCACTTCTTTAAACTGCAGAGGCAATGTCTGCACACGATGCACATGAGCAAGGCCGTTTGGTCTACCGGTATGGCGGGGAGCCGGTTGGAGCATTCATGCACCCCTCTGCTATCCAGCCACTGGTTCCTTGTATTGCCCATGCAGTGTACATGGACGTCACTCATGACAACATGGCACCAATTCAGGTGATAAACGATGATACAAGGACTATGGGCGCTTTGATGAAAACATGCCAATCTAGTTTATGTTACAATTTTGGTGCTGCTGTTAAGATAAATTTATTTTATTATAAAATCAGACAGTTCACTGAAAAATTTAATAACGATATAAGTTTCCTTTGTTTGGTATCTTTGCTATTAGTTTAAGTTTTCTTTTGCAATAAATTTGATTTAATTGAATTTGAGTTTTTGAGTGTTTAGTTCTTCTACTTTTGAAAAGTTGGTTTAGCCAAATCTAGTTGCAACAATACATGAAATTAGTAAAAACGATGAATTTAAAAAAAAGTTGAGTAGACTGAATATTGAATGCTCTTGCAACATTGTTCAACTGTTGTAGGTTCGCTCAGTGTATGACGCTATGCCCAGCTCTGGTCTTGTAGCCATGGCGTGCTGTGCATCCGGGAGCAGCCGCGGTTATGACGAACTTGTCCCACACCATGTAAGTTTTATAGCATCACTTGAAGCGGGAATCTGATTCTTTGCTTTGCTGTGACATAAACAGCAGATTAGCTTCTAGGTCTATCATTGTAGAGCAAAGCAGGTGTGTACCAAGATTTTCTTACTTGAAATGGTGTCATTGGTCTCCTTGTTTGTAGATAAGTGTTGTTACAGACAACAGGAGGTACTTGTCCTGGCCAGGAACCAACTCGTCACTTCCAGCCTCCGCCATTGTTTCACCAGATAGCGGAATTCTGGCTGCAAAGAGAGCAATTAATGAACTTCACAGACGGCTTGGTGAAGAGGGATATTCCCAGGTGAGTGCATTTAGCAAGAATCTGAACCAAGTTTGTGTTGATTGTATGTATAATTACGTATACCAGTAATGCTAAGTACAGCATTAATTATTCTTATCTTAGACTTTTGCAGCAAGGACAGATTTTTCATTTTACACATTGCCATGTTACCAGACTTTTGACTGTTTGTATGCCCGAAGTAAGTTAGGTATCCCATCAGTGTTTGACCCTTAGCAACGAAGAATAAATCATAAAAATTTTAAGAATATCTCATTGTATGTTCCTAGGTATTTGTGGATCAAATTCACCCAAATGTGCATGCAATAACAAGGCACTGTCCAGACAAACGTAAAACGGTTGTACTTGTGGCACATTCAGCGTTTGGACACCCACCTCAAGAACTGCAGCCCACACGGTCGAACCCAACAGTCACAGTCCATGGAATACCGAACCTCCACATACCAGGTAGGCTAGTCACACTCCTTGGAACATCCAGTTACTCTCAAATACCAGGTCGACAATCACAGTCCATAGAACAACCAGTTACTCTCAAATACCAGTCAAATGGTCCACGGAATATCCAATGACTCTCATATACCGTGAGGTCAGTTACATGATTAATGGAACATCCAATTACTCTCATATACCATGAGGTCAGTCATATTATCAATAGAATATCCAATTACTCTTATATACCATGAGGTCAGTTACATGATCAATGGAACATCCAATTACTCTCATTTACAATGAGGTCAGTCACATGATTAATGGAACATCCATTTACTCTCATATACCATGAGGTCAATCACATGATTAATTGAACATCCAATTACTCTCACATACCATGAGGTCAGTCATATTATCAATGGAATATCCAACTACTCTCATATACCATGAGGTCAGTCACATGATTCCATCGAACATCTAATTACTCTCATATACCATGAAGTTAGTTAAGTCCATGGAACATCCATTTACTCTCATGTACCATAATGTCGGTTAAGTCCATGGAGAATCCATTTACTTCAATATACCATGAGGTCAGTTAAGTCCATGGAACATCCATTTTCTCTCATATATCATAAGGTGAGTTACAAAGAGGTCAGTCACATTCCATGGAACGTCGAATTTTTCTCATATACCATAAGGTTAGTTAAGTCCATAGAACATCCATTTACTCTCATAAACCATAAGGTCAGTCACAGTCCATGGAACATCCATTTACTCTCATACACCATAAGGTGAGTTAAGTCCATGGAACATCCATTTACTCTCATATTTCATAAGGTGAGTTAAGTCCATGGAACATCCATTTACTCTCATATACCAAGTAAGCCAGTCACAGTCCATGGAGTAGTACAAACTCTTCAAAGCCCATGGAATACTGTATAGCTTCTCATAAAATACCAGACAGGCCAGTCATAGTGTAAAGAAAACACATGCTCCATATGTTAGGTAGGCCAGTCATAATCCATAGAATACAAACTTTTCATGTAGTCTATAGAAAACACACGTTCCATTTGTTAGATAGGTCAGTCGTAATCTATAGAATACAAACTCTTCGTATACCAGGTTGGCCTATCAAAGTCCATGGAATTCTACGTGTTTCTTTAAACCTGTCAGGGCAGTTACAGTCCGTGTAGTACTACTATAGCTATGGATAAACAGCCAAGCTTCGTTCCTTCTTCAGGGAAGCCTAATATTCTTAATAGAAAAACTAGTCATACGAATTTCAACTCATTATTTGTTACGCGGCATGAAATCAAAGGACCCGCACTCTAGTTATAAAACAGCGGCCAAAGTCATTTGTAAACACTGCATTTCTTAGGGTAAAATATGTTTCCCACCGATACAGCATTCTTATTTTACATTGCCCTTGTTAACAAATCAAGTGTAAGATGAAATTTGGCTTTATTTTTTTGTTTAAATGCCCAGGAGATATAGAAGAGATTATTTTTGAAGCCATTCTTGTGAAGAAGAATTCGACAGATGAATTTTGTAAAGACGAGAAATTCATAAATGGCTTACACTCGCATGAAGTGCAGATGGAGGAACATTTGGTCGTTGAGAGTGCTAAGGTAAGTTTTCTATTCAATGTATAGGTACAGAAAATATAAGAGAAAGTGCTGATACGTCTTGCAGAACAACACGGCAGTGTAGCTTTGAACATCAAGGGCCATCATCAGACGCTACTGTTGTATTGGTTTTCGCACGGCGCACGATCAGTTTTAACCATCAAGGAGATCTTTTTTGAATATACTTGCACTCTTGGAAACTAAGGTATCAATTTATGTTACTCGTGTGTCTGCAAAGGCATCCAAAGCACCTTGCTGTTTTTTTTTAACGTAGAAGTCAAAGATGTCCATCAATAAACGCTATTTTTTACTAATTTGTAGACGTGTCGTGTCGAACGCAAGGGTTCGAATATGAACGAGGTACACTTAACACACTTTCCACCAGGTAGTGTGATTGCATTCGATATCACCATGGAAACCCCCGTGAAAAAGGCTCTAGGAACACTAAGGTAAGATATTTGCTGTTTACTCATTAATAGTTTTTGCCCATTTTTATCCCAGCTGGTATTTTTCTCATTTAAGGTTAGGGTTAGCCTACGACCTAAGGACATTAATGCAATAGGCTGCTTGCCTGAAAAGACATTCTGGAAAACAAAGTTATAAAGTACAAATCAAGGAGTTGCTTCCAACTATTTTTGAATTCTAAAAGTTTGATAATATTGTTGTAACTACAAAGAGTGTTTTTAATGTTAATACACGCATGACGTTTGCAACACAACTGAGATCGTCTTATGAAGATTCATTCATTTAGTCTAAATAATTATGAACAACAAACTTTGTCCTGAACTTGAAAGTGAAAGTTGAGAACATTGAAGGTGGCTGAAAATCACTCAGTAGCTCGTCATACGGTGAATGAACGAGGATGCTCCTACTCTTCCGTAGAACTCTTGGATACGAACTGTGTAACGTGAAGACTGGCGACGCTCAGGCGGAGGAAATGGTTAAGAAATTGGACAAGATCATCTCAAAATTATCTCTCGATGATCTAAACCGAGTGCTTTATCGCTGTGACCCAGAAGAAAAGGACGATGGCAATGAAGGAGGAGTGTACGTCCTTCCACATGTGGGAGCCATGACCTATTGTGGCCTGCAAGGTGTGTAGTTAGGTTCGTACTTCAGACTTCGCCGGCCGTTTCCTTGAGGTTGTTTGCTTTCTCCTCTAGGTCCCGAGAATAGCTTTATTGTAGTTCTTTAGACGAATACTTTTGAGAAGGTCGTGGCAATTATTGTATAGAGTTTGAATTGAAACCAAGAAATAAAGAATTCCGTGCAATTAGTACATCTCATCGATGTTGGATTGCCGAGTTCTTCTTTCCAATTACATTTAACGTTTTGTTCAGTGAGGCGGCATTTTCTTTGAACTGTTAGGCCACGATGTGTCAAGTGTTCGAACGTTCATAGAAACAATGTTTAATCGACTTTCTGTTTTTTATGTAGGAAAAACAAAACATATAACAGACATAAGATAAACACAATTTAACTAAACTTTGAAAAACGAAAGTGAGTGTCATGAGACTGCCTCATGCGATTATTTGCTTGTAGATCGGAAGACAACATTTCTTTTTGTTTAGAATCAGTTTGAAGAACTTTTCACCAACACTTTTGTTTGGTTAAAGCTTTAGGTTATAATATTTCAGTTTTAATAACATTAGAGGTCGATTGAATGAGGCTGTTTGCGTCTCAACTTTCCGACCTTGGATGGCTGATCTAATGTAATTGTTCGAATAATAGCAGACACGTCCTGTTGTATTTGGAGTCTATATGTCCCCCCTGAAGATGCTGTTTGGCTCGATGGTAATGACAGACGGCATGGTAACGACATAGTGTTATTGATTATAATTATTACAAGTAGTAGTAGTTGTGACCTCATATATTGCTAACTTGTGGAACGATGTTTTCTTGTTGGAAGGTTTTATTTCCGTGCTTAACCAAGTGCGCCCAAAAAATGACACCGCCCATCCAATTTGTGTAAACCTTAGAGAAGGTAACTGGATGATGGATTATGTAGTGCAACGAATGCGTCATTTTCAAGGCACCAAACCAGTAAGCTGTAACACATTTATCTTGAATTCAGCAATGTGAATTTTCTTATAAATGAACTCGTGACTCCGAGGAATCAGCAGTCACTTCAGTAAGTAGGGGTCAGCTCGAAACACTTTCGGGCAGTTACTTTCTTTCCTTCTTTTGCCTACTATTTTGAGATCTCGTTCTTTGCTTATTACTTTAGGATCCAAGCTCCTCGACTTTCGCGCCGCTATGTAGGCTACTTTCAAAGTTTCATGTCCTGCGTGCCCTTGAAAATGTGTTCCCTGTTTTGCAACACGAAATTTATCTAGATCGTGATAGTAATGTTCTCAACTTTTTCCAGCTCGCTGATTGGTTGGACGGAGCATTCAGCTTCGTTAAAGAGTGTCCACGGTATCTGGTTCCTTGCTATTTTGATGCAATCACCACTCCAGTTCATGTGAAGTTATTAAACAGGTCTCGAGATCTGATGTCAAGGTGAGGGTTTGCTGGAAAAGTTATTACATTACATATTTATTAGGAGCATCAACATCGCGCTTGCGCTAACTTTTCTCCGTGCAAGAACTTGTTGCAAATCATGATACAAAAGTAATGAATTGGTTTTAGAATAACGTTTTTTGTTACAATACTGAGTTCATAGAGAAAAAAAGTTTTGAAATTCTACACCAAGTATTTTATTTACACATGTGACGAGTCAGGGAAAACATTGATAAACTTTCCAGTGTTTTAAGGGCGTTAACTCGTGGACCATTTATAGAGCCCAGGTTAAGAAGTTACATGCTTTTATGATGAGGCAACTGAAGGATATCATGGGCATC
>JAOBRD020687153.1:0-14708 GCA_027575215.2 Hydrozoanthus sils
ACTGTGGTTGAAGCCTACCTTTTGCTCCTTTATGTGCAAAACGTGTTTTTACAACCCAATAAAATTGCTTAAATATCACATAATTTAATGGCCATAATACCTAAAAAAATCGCATAATTTACCGCATAATTAGCCCTATAATACTGCATAATTTTCTATTTTTCATTGCATAATATCGGAGGGCCTGTTCTTACTAAAGATCCATAATACATAAGTTTTGTTCACATGCAAGCTATAATCCCTTCGTGCGAGGTGATTATAGCCAGCGTAATACGTCAGCCTCCACCAATAAGAGCAGCAGAAACTCTGTAATCACCTAGTGAGTAATTTTATTAAAACTATATAATTACTGTAATTGTTTGATGTTTCTCAATTAATTTTACACCTCTAACTAGTATAATAATTATTGGAAAAGAGTTGTTCTTGTTATCACAAGCTTCTTAAATTTCTCAGAAAACTTCTGAGTCAATCCCTAACAGAAATCAAACCCATGACCCTCTGATTACCACCAGTCAGATGCTCCCCCCTTCATAGCTATATATTGTTTTCCAGTATTTATCCAAGCTGATAAAATTTTGCTTCATATAATAATTATTGTTGTTTTGTTTTACAGTTCTGGGACATGGGCTTTGGATTTGACATGGGAGTGCTGTACAAGACTGGATACTCTGTTTTAATTGCTGCTACATTAACATCAGCATCCTTGGCATATTTTCTGTGATCCTGTTCGATTGATACACTTTTGCATAGTCTTTGTATCTACATACTGTAGTTTTGCAAGTTGTTTAAAGAAGAGACTTTGAGTATATATAATTATAGCCAAGCAATTAATTATGTACTAAAAAATTAAGAATCTTGAGCTGACAGGACTTATCATCAGTGAATAGTAAAATAACGTTATTTTTATGTGTTTGGTACTTTGTATAATTGAAGAGTCTAGTGCAAAAATGACGTACATATTATCAATAATATAAATAAGTGACTTTTGACAAATTTCTCAATTCTCCCTACATTATCCCTTTTATCTCTTATCAGAATTACTGGGGAAATTATGGTTTTGTGTAAATTCACTAAAATCATTTTTGTGCTTGGCTCTTCAATTTTTGTCAGACAAATTTTAATTGGAAAAACCTGTCAGAAACTTGTTAATTTGCTTGTACGCTATAGCTTGCTTTGTGATTTGCTGAAAGTTTTTACAAGTCTTTGCCAACAATACTGTACATGATTGTAGGTAGATCATGATTACTCAAAGCATCTCAACCCAATAGAAAACAAGTTTGTCTGAAATCAGTCAACATATTATTTCTTCTTGAAATGGCTTTTAAATTATCTTAAAGATGGTATTGCTTGAAGAGTTATTTAAAGTCTCAAATGGGAAGAAATTCTAGATGCTTGTGTTTTGAAGTGCAGTCTGTTCCATTTTAAGCTAAATACAATACATCTAAAAATTTTGTAAAATGGGACCAGACAAGATGTCAAATCAATAAAGACTTCACTTCTGTCTTGAACTGATCTTTTTTGCTGAATATTGAATGCAACTTCAAATTAAACTCAGGCTGTCAACTCTAATATAACTATAATTATAACTGTACATGCAAAGTCTTGTGCTTTTCTAAGAGGTTCTCATGACAACAGATTAAAAATTTACCCAACACTCACCACACCCAAAGACCAGTTCTGTGGCAAACTTAAATTGTGTGTTTTCAGAATTTTCATTGTCAGGAGGGAGTTTTTTTCTCAGAAGTTTTGATGCCGAGTCATATCAAATCATATCTTGTGTATAGGATCCAAAGTGTTAGGGCATAGCATATCATACATCTTAAGACATTTTGGTATCCATAAAACAAAAATCTGTTGTCTAATACTTTTAAGGAAGTTTGGAGTTTAAGTTAAAGTAGATTAGGGAAAGTTTTAGGCAATAATTGCACCCTTCAACATTTAGTATTGAAAAATACAATTTTCTTTGTAACATTCAATGGCTGAATTACTTTCCTTTAGTCTTGGGTAAGAGGGAATTTTGCATGAAAAAGTAATAAAACTGAAACTTGTACATGCAAGAAAGTTTGTTTTCTCGTTTATTAAGTATAATTTTTAAAAGTTGTTGATCCATCCAGTTAAATCGGAAGCGCAGCTGTGACCAGCTTTATATATCATCCTATGTGTATGTGATCATATTGGTTTGACAAGTTGTAACCTTGTAACACAGTTCTTGCTTTGTGTCTTAGTCTAAACAATAAACAACACTTATCACAATGGTTTATGGTCGTTTTGCCCCACAGGTTTTGATACTTTAAAAAAAATTGTTTTAAACCAGCTCTAATTTTCAAGTTTAAGTTTGTACAGGAAAAGCAATATATGGGGAGAAATGACCATAATTTATAGCTTGGGGTGAAATTGATGACTGTTGTGTTTCTAGGGTGAAATGACCAGATAATTATATGGGACTGCCAGGTCAACTAGTAACAACTGACTGAACCACATTCTGGGTTGTGATGAAATGTGGTTCCATATTACCCCTGGACAACCAATAAAAGACAACACCTTTACCATAAACACTCTAATAAGCCCCTGGTGGGCTAGTTTAAATTTTTAGTCTTCCAGAGGGGGGCTTATTATAAAATTTTTGTTAGCAAACAACAGAAATGCATGAAGTCAGGTTACCAAACATTTAATAGTAATTAGTAAATCTATGTTCCTCTGGCAATTTAACTAGCTTTTTCAAAAAACTGAAACAGATAGTACTGTTGCCTTTATATTGGGATGGGGGGGGGATTATTGGAAAGGTAAGGTTTATTCTAGATGGAGGATTTATAAGAGAGAGGGAGTGAGCTTATTAGGGCATTATCATTATTTTTATTCAGGTCCTTACTTACAATAGTCTGAATCTCCTACTAGTGTACATCAATAATTAAATCACTTATGGAATTCAATTCCATCATCTTTTATAGAAAATTTGCAAGCCTTAGGTGACTTTGGGAATATTCTGCTTGCAACAAAGACTGGTTGGCTGCCTCCAATACATTCAAATTTATAGCGGAAGTTAACAAGTCTCTGCCAAGCTGGGCAAAGATATTCTCGATGGTTGTTTCTATATGAAGATGAATTGTCAAATATTGCATGTTTGGTGGCAATTAAAACTATCTGAAACTCTTCAACATATCTTTTTAGCAACTGTACAGTTCTCCTTTGATTTTGCTCCTGTTCACTTGTACTTTCACCACCCATACTCTTATCAACCCAATAAAATGCTCCCAAGCTGTCAATCATTACCATAGCAACCTCTGGTTTTGCTCTCAGGAGTTGTTCAAGTGAGGCAGTTGTTGCAAGCAGTTCTAAACTGCTGTTGCATTGAACAATAAAAAGGCGGTCAAGGCAAGACTTGACAAACTGCTCAAGGTCTCTGTATTTTTCAGGATAAGATGCCTGAGTTAGGTCAGTAGCCATTTCACTATCCTGCTCTGCAGTTTTAATGGCTCTTAGAATTCTATGCTCTAATATCTTTATCAGTCTCAACAACTGGAAGTGAAAGTCAAGGTCAACAAATATAACAGCAACTCCAGAGCCATTTAAAGTTAAGTCTTTCCATGTCTTGGGAAGTATAGATGAAGCAATTAAGTGGATTAACATTTCTGTTTTCCCAGAACCTTCACAGCCGTAGAACTCTACAACATTTGTTGGATGAATTCCTTCTGGTATATCTGAAAATATATCAGTATTCAAGCCACTAAGGGACTGCTTGGAACAAAGACAGGTGAAAAGCTGTTGAGAAAGAGAATAAAAAATTAATTTAAGAAGCCATCTACAACGAAAGCAATCATACTCTGTAGTCCTTAATAAGAGTATACTGTACTATTATTTATTTTGACTAAATTTCCGCTCTATATGGGCCTTATTTGGGACTATACTAATATTAATTTCTGGGTTTCGGAAGCCAAGCATCTCCACTACAGGTTTTCAGACTATCAATTTTCTTCTTCTGGGGCACAATGCTCAGTACTTACATTCGTCAATCCTCAGTTTTGACAAGAAGCAGTACCCATCTCCAAGAAAAATAAGTTATTTCGTACTTTTCTTTATTAATATTAAACAGTTTATTTTACAAACTTGTATTTGAAACCTTTCCACCCTATACTTCTATTCCATTCTATACTATTATAAATTTTGAAATATTTTTCCATCTTGTAACATTATTCTGCTCTATACTATTATTAGGGGCTTCAAAGTAGTCATACAGAACAAGTGACCAACTGAATTCTGTTTCTTGGCGTCCATTATATTTATAAAAACAATTTATAAAATAAATTCAGTAAAACAAGCGCTCTGATTGGCTAAGGACCATTTTCTAAATCTGGATAGAAATCATGAATGACATCATCAGTTGTTATTACAGCTGAACCCCAGTGTCTTGAACTGCCAAGGGAAACTGAAATTATAGGGGTTTCGAGTTATGCTTCTACCATGCACATTGTACTTTAAGGGGAAGAAGTAACATATTACTGTTCTCATTGACAAGAAAGAACTGTGAAACACTGAAGAATAATGACAAACAACAGATCGATTTCAGATTACACGTCTTTATTTATTTTCGCTGGAAAGAACTGTCAAAACTGTTTGTTTGTGAAAAAACATGTAATACTGGCAAAGGTCAACTGTCATAAATGAGATTAAGTGTGGTCTTCTAGAAGTGCAAATTGTTATGTCTAATTAATCTGCAGAAATGAAAACTGACTTTGAGTTATTGAGGATAAAATTACAATAAATTAAAACCACTTTGAGTTAGCTGGTTTTGAGTTATAGGGGTTAAAGTTACAGTAAATATATGAGGAAAATCCAAGGGAAATCAGTTTTGCTTTGAGTTAGCAGGGAATTTGAGTTACCGAGGGTGGCTCAATTATACTTTAAAAAAGCTTGATGTTATCAGTTGTTATTATCTTATAAAAGCTGTAGAAGATATTTTTAGTCGGTTTTTGGTGGGAACACATTGTTGGGTGGCCACGTTTTTTGGCCACTCTGTATTGATTGCTTTTGAGCTGGTTATTCACTAAGCAACTACTTCAACTTCTTCACTTTAATTCAGTTTACTTCAACTACCTCACTTTTATGTTTGATATAATTATGATTTATTTTTCCTTATTTACTTGTTTCTTTGTTTTAACTTCCTGTGTTTTTTTCTTAATTTCTGTTTTTTACCTGTCATTGCACACTTTCTGCACATAAATTTTGATACATTTGTTTTATCCCACTTATAAATGTATAATTAAATCTTGAAGGGTACATGACTTGATAACCGTCACTGTTTTTTTCATGTTCTCTGTACTCTGCCCAGCATCAAAACTACAAATACTATAATTGTAAAAAAGGTAGAGCATTGAGTTCAATTAAAGATATTGATTATTTTCCATGTTTCCATACTCTGTTGGATTGTTGGGAGAACATGAGAAAATTATTTGAATCACTTGCTTTCAGCTCGTGATCTAATCCTTTTCTCATGTTCTCCCATCAACCCTGCATGTTTCCAGCAGAGTATGGAAACACGGAAAATATATTCTGAAGCTTAAATGATAATAACGTGAAAGTTAGGGAAAAAAGATTACAGGGTTAGTTATAAAGCAAATGCATGCATGCAGAAAAAGGTAAATATTTTACCAATTGATGATGGTTGTAATTGTCTGTTTATAATGAAAGTTTTTCAGCTTCAGTAATTACTGTGAAATTTTTTTTTCTTGTCACAAGCTTCACAGAATAAACTATATTTTTGTTTATTTTTCTATAGATATAAATAGATCTGCGGTGTCCATCTCAACGTAAATACTCATTTGTTTGTAAGTGCTGGAAATAGAACAACTGCAGAATACCCTGCCACGATAAACATTGTGTTGTGTGTATATTGTAGATCTTACTGTCAATGATCATTTTATGTGGGACTCGGCGATACTGATGAAATTGCACCCAGAATTACTTATTGGAAATAGAACATGTACATGCTGATGTTTTCTTTTTAGTTTTGATATTCATTTTCAGTGAAATGAGTTGAATTCTCGTACTTAGAAAGTGTAAAGAGGTATTTTAAAAAGATTGTGTTCTCTGCCAGGTAAAGACGACAATGATTTCTGAACTGAAAGCAACCACATTGAGTTTTCATGTGGCATAAATTTTCAGTTCAAGGAACATTTGATCGCTTTATAATTGATAAGAAAGTAGTGCGAATCAGTTTCTTACATGTATTCTCCCTTTTCTAACTCTCACCTGAGCTGCAGTTTCCTCCGCCATATTTCAAAATTTCGTTGCCGCAAAGGACTGGTAACTACCGGAAACGGACGGTAATGATCTCATCTACAAAGGGTTCTGGGTATTAGATTAAAATTTTTTTCCAATATGGCGCCCAGGCCGGGAATGATTCTACTAAATGCTTTATTAATCGGAATTCTTTTTGACCGTGGTAAGTTGTTTTTGTTTATCTGAATAGGCTCATCTTGAGTTGTAACATTTAAGTTGCAAAGTAATGGTCATGAGTGAAGGCAAAAATCTGATCTTTTGATCAGGAAACCACGGTGCACCATTAAGTTGTCACCTTGTGACTTGTGTCGGTTTACAATGCTATAGTTGTGGTACTGGAAATTTGCGGTTTGGCCGTTTTTAAACACCGTGCCAATGCTTTGTCGAACTTAGCAGCATTTTGAAGAATAAAATCAGGATAAAAGAACGGGAAATATTAAGTTGTGTCGCCTCAAACGAAAACTATCTGGAGGTGGCCGGTATATCTGTGTCATGTTGGGGCACGTTGACATTAATTGGCCTCAAAGCAATCAACAGCCACATCTGGAAAAAAACTAAAATTTTACTTTATTGTATAGCGTTTACACGACTCATTTATTCAGTTTTATTTGCTTTGCGTAAAATTCTGAGAGCAGAAAAGGCAAATGATTCAGGCTTCAGAATGATATGGCCTATATCAACTTAATCAAGGGCCAGGAGCTCTTTCATTTTCTGAAGTACATTCACCACCAATGCTGTGCAATCTTAAGCCTAATCAGCTGTTTCGAAGTATAAAACACAATAATTTCGCCATTGACTTTATCATTATGATTTTAAGGATGTTGTGCACAGCTAAAGCTAGCAGTTTTGCCATGACGTTTTACAGTAGTTATCAGTCGCTCTGTTGATACATTTCTGTGAGGTTGCTGTAGTATTCACCCTTTTTTTAAGCAATCCGAATGCCATGCAAAGTAACTGTAGTTTGTATATTACAGGCCAAATTTCATGGAGATGTATATTTGCGAGTTTTAACAAGTAAAATGGTACAGTAGGTGTCATATTTTGAGGAGCTTTTTCCACTGATACCAAGTAACTTTCACCACTTTTTATTTATCAAAATTATATATACATGACATAAACAATGAAAGGGACTACCCTCAAACCCTTCAAGACAGACACCCAGATAAGAAGAACACCTCTATAAAACGGGCACCAAATCTTTGTCCCTACTGTTTTTTCATGCAGTCATTTACTGTATTTAAGTATCTAAAAAGACGGACATCTCTCTAAGACAGACAGTTGAAGCTGGTCCTGAAGGTGTCTGTCTAATTGAGAGGTTTGATTGTATTCAAAAATTTTGTATGTTCATGCCAAGAGCTCATGTTTACTGAAACTATTTATCCAAGGGAACTAAGAATTAAGTGTGTTGCACATGACCACAACTAACAATTCTTATGTAGTTTGAGGACCATATGTAGTATGGCTCACTTCAAAATCCCTATCTTTTTGGTTTATCTATGACTTTGACTTGCGTTATATGTTAGGTGGACTGTTTTCTCAAGTATCCAGATCTCAGAAGTGTTTATGAAATTTTAGTGGAAGGGGTTGCCATAGTAGTCATGGGTGGCAGAACAACAGCAACTTCCTGATATTCCCTTGATCACATACAATTAAGCACACTGCAACATTTGTGGTGTAGGTTCTGCTCTAGCTGTTAAATATATTTCCACTGGCTATAGAATGTACATGGTACACACAGCAAAATTAAACTGACCCTGAAGCCAGAACCACAGTAACACACCTTGACACTTGAACCATTAAATACATTTCTAATTACCATAATCACAAAGAGCTCTCTGTAACAATTAGAATACTAGCTCCCAATTTCTATCGGCTGATAAAATGAGGAGGGCGAAGCCCGAGCCGTTCTATCACTAGCCGATAGAAATTAAGAGCAAGTATTCTGATTGTTTTAGCATAAATCCCTTAGAGAACAAACAACAGAACTCCATAATTTGTAATAAAAAAGTTTTAATTTCTTCAAACAGTTAACCGATAGAAATTAAGAGCGAAAATTGTAATCATTTTAGTTGAAATCTCTGGACAGAAGATAGTAATAAACAGATTTTAAAAATTTCTTAAAACAATTTTGATATAAACAGCTTTCGTATGCAGATCTGCTCCGAAGCCTGTGAAGCAGAGTGAAATGTCATGAGTTGATTCTTCAAATATATTCAGCTGATAGAAATTAAGAGCGAGTATTCTAAGTGTCTTAGTTGAAAATCTCTGGAGAAGCCTGTGAAGCGGAGTGAAATGTCATGAGTTGATTCTTCAAATATATTCAGCCGATAGAAATTAAGAGTGAGTATTCTAATTGTCATAGTTGAAAAATCTCTGGAGAATAAATAACAGAACCAAAATAAATTGTAACAAATTTATAAAGTTGATTTTTATCCAAATTGCTTTCGCATGTGCAGATCTGCTCGGCAGTCTTTCAAATGAAATGTGTTAAATCAATGCTTCGAGACAAACATATTGTTTTTTTCTTACCTATGAAATTTTTATACCATATTCCATTGCTGCCTTTGTTTTGTCTTGAACTGTTTTGTCAGTTAGAAGCCTCAAGTCATCTGCAGAAAGGACTGAAAATCCAGAAGTGCACATGTAGTCGCCATGTTGGATTTCACAGACGCTATCTATCGCCTGATAGATAGCGAGTAGGGAACCAATCAGATTGCAGTATTCATGATAGATATAGTTACTTGAATCAATAGAATAAATAGCTCTAGTCCATACAAGGAAAGTATTTCTCTTTCCATTCCAATTTACTGTCATTCATTGTTCATTACAAGAGAAATCCATTTTTGAAAAGGAATCTTGGCTTTTATAATGAACTGTTACTATTTCTGCACTGTGCCCCCCAATAGTTTTTTGTTTCCGCCACCCATGATAGTAAGATATAGATCTTCTCCTGATCCAGAGGCCCCCAATTTGATCCCCAGCCTGGTTGAGGATTGAATATTTGGAAGACCCTCTTTCCCACTGAAGTTCACTCAGATTTCCATCATTCAAGGAACAGTAAAAATGTTACCAGCATACATAAACCACTTTGAAGCATCTGCCAGAGGCACCTGTTTTACTATAAACAGGTTCTTATATAATTATGTGGGGCTGCATACTCATGTATAAATTATATAACATAAACTATAATTACAACACGAATAAAAAATCCTCCCTACAAGATGAGGATGTGTATTTGTATCTTGGCCATTTCACTAGGGGGGTTAAAATGCACCATACAGTATAATCCCTTGCAATTCAATAGATTTGAATAAAATGCTTATATTATTAAATTAAAGGCAAAAATTGTTTAGTGGTTAGCAACAACCATGCCTCTTCCATAGAAATTAGGAGCCTAATTAAGAACGTACTTAGCCTAAACTGCTAATAGCCACCCCAAAATACAAGGACCTGTTTAGCCAAACCTTAAAAAATGTAGGTTCTTACATGTGGGTTTTCACTGTTTGTGGGTTTATTTGTAAAGAATGAAGAGCAACCTGTTTTAAAATGTGTCATTATTATTATTATTATTTTTAAATTATTGATTTTGAAAGTGCTTATATCCTAAAAAGTACTACCGTATTTTGCCATGCATAAGTCGGTCCCCCATTTTGCAGCCAGAAACGAGCAAGTTTTAGATTTCCGTGTATGAGTCGACTTCAATATTTTGCAAGATAAAAAAACCAAAATAAACTAAGTTTGTAACAAAAATTTGAGAAAGAAAAAAAAACATGACACACAAATTATACAGTGAGGAAAGTAATTATTAGTCATTTCAATTTTTACAGTAATCAATTGTTTGTACACAGTATACTGTAAAGATCACGGAACTCTTTTTTGCTTCAAGTACTTATCATGTAAATAATGGTTTTAAATGTTTTGATAGAGTTTTAAGGTGTGTTAAAAAAATTTCATGTTTTGGTCCGTGTGTAAGACGAGTGCAATTTTTAGACATGAATTTTTGGTGTTAAAAGGTTGACTTATACATGGCAAAATACGGTATGTACATTGTAGACTAATATTAAAAACATTTGGAAATCAGCTAATGAATATATTAATTTTTATTGATGACAGGCATACAGAAATAGTTTTAATATTAAATATGAGTATTAATGTCGATTCTGCTATTTTCAGTAGCTATAGGGGACAAAGTTGCGAAAAAGATCTACCAAGATATACAGGCGATAAAAGCATGTGTGCTTCTCACAAATGCAACACATCAGATTGGATGTAGATGTAAGTATATATAATTTACAGTATTATAGCTAGAACTTGTCAAAAATGCATCATTGAAGCTGAAAAGTTAAATTGTAGCTGAAATATCAAACTTCACATACTTACTCTATTGCCAAGGAGCCCCAATTCAACCTTAAGTATATCTGGAGTATATACAGGCAGGTTATGAGTGACATAGGTATATTATAGGTTATCCCATGGACATGCAGGTTACGTATGAGTATGCAGGTTATCACACGGGTATGCAGATTATTACATGGACATGAAAACTATATCATAGGTATATCGAAAGGGCAGTGCAACAAGGAGTTGGAGTGAGTGACTTTGCATTGATTTATCAAAACTGAATAAATAACTCTGAGGGTTCAAGCTCACTCTAAATTCTAGAACCATCGAGTACATGCAGAGATTCCCACGATGAATGTACTTGTTTATGAAAAACAGAAAAAGTTCTTAATTATTATATGTTGAATCCTGTACTTTCGAGTGCATTTGATATCATCCTTTTCTTGCAGATAACAACATTATTTTGTACACACTTTAAATATTATGTGGTGTAAGCACAACTTGTCTACAGAATTTATTTTTACTCTGGACTTATTAATTATTTTTATGATTGATAGCTTTTCTACATTGTTATCATTTTGTTAAGATTGATTCAATCAGCAGTCTGACTTGTTTTACTTGTAGCTTCACTTGGTGGTCATGTTGGTGTAGTGCATTTTGTAAAGTCAGATGCTGATGTTCAGTGGCTTCTTTCTGAGAATGCAACTCATGCTCCCTATATTCCACTGTTCACTGCTGATTCCTTTAAAAAGTAAGTATTTCCTTTCTCTCCTTCCCTACCCTACCCTCCACATCCCCTGCTCAACATTTACTACTTTGTACATCATTACACTAATTATATAATATTTTTCCTTTTAAATAAAATTTGAATTCACTTATTTTGTATTTCAGGGTTTGAACTCATGACCTCTTCCTTCACCTTTTTTGAATACAAAGTCAGCCATGTTTGTTTTTATAATAAATTTCTTGTTTTCATAAATTACTCAACCTTTCTCAATGACCCAAATGATAATAACCAATTTGTATATTTAACAACTAGTCACAGAGGGCGATGTGAATATCAGTGACTAGTCATCAAGACAAAGTCAATAAGTTAGGTGCCTGTCAAGGGTGGCTCAGATCAATAGTAAACTTGTTTTTTTTGTAATAGCTGCCATCAGTTTTTCTCGTGGAGGCATAAAATTTTGCCAGGCACTTATTCGTTTTATTAATTTCCATTTTTTCTAGTTAATTTGTGAACTCTTGTTGTTGAAACCATTCTGTAGAGCAAAACATTTCCTTAAAGTCACTTTAAAAAGTTGCCAACTCTTTGTGGTGAAAATTTTAAACAAATTTTCCCATTTTGAATCAAATAAATGTTTCTCCAAAGGAAAATTTTGTTAATTTACCAATTTACTTTTTGAATAGCTTGACTCCAAATTTTGTAGCATTCTTTGTCTTTTGAGGTATGGCATTTTCTTTAAACTGCTCAATTTGCGACTCCAAAACATCAACAAATCTGGCTGTCATTTGAAAACTGAAAGCCAGCATTGCTATAATCACCTAGCAGTGATTGTAGCAAGAGTCAACCAATCAGTGTGCACAATTTTTGATAATAACCAGTGAAAATTTACTAAAAGCAAAGAGTTAAAAATGGGCTACATGTATGCAGAGGTGAGTTTGCTCTTTTCATACAGGGGCATGTGTACTTTTCTAGTACAGTAGCAGAGTTTCTTTTTGGCCTTTCAAAGTAGTTTAATTTTGTCACTGTCACTGTCCAATTTCATAGTGGATCATTATTTTTACTACCACAGTAACTGGTAAGTATATTGATCATAAAAGTGTAAAGAAAGTTAACAAATGGATTAATTTTATTTCCAGAAATTACCTTCAAAAACTAATAGCAAAGAACAGGATTAATGGTGCATTAGTAATTCATACTGGTCGGTATGGCAATGCACCTAAACAAGGTGAGTTTGGGGTAATTATGAGAAGTTATAATTATTGTTGATAACATACGGATACATGTACATTAAAGTGGTTTCCTAATCCACAAAATAATATGGAAATTTAAGATCATTGGCAACTTGTACACTTACACACAATTCCTAGCACATAAAATTCCAAAAATGCCAATGAAAACACAGAGAGAATTCATCTGTAAACCTCAGATTTGACACCTACAGTGTTGTTACTAGAACAAGGAAAAGTTTTACCAGTTGTCACTTTTGTAAGCTTCTTTAAATGGTGTAGGATTTGTAATGCATTGTTTTAAAATGCACGGCTACCATCTCTTTTGGTCAATTTCCAAAGCATATAGGTTATTATTAAAAAAAAGTGGTTTAATTTCCCATCTACTTATGGGGATTGTTGTATATTAACTGGTATTTAAGAAATATGGTGGCATTAATGTATTATATTCAAAAGTGTTGTTATCCAAAGAAAATATAATGTTAGTAAGTAAACATAGAAGATAAAATAAATGAAACTATGTTTAAGCACTATGTTTAAGCAAACATACAAAGCAGTCATGGAAATCAAAGACACAAACAAATATTTTCCATCATTTTTGCAGGGTTTTCTCCAGACTATGAGTGTCCAATGGAACAGTTTGGTAAGATAATTTTTTACATAAATTATACTTGTAAGATAATGCTATGTTTTTACTGAGAGATTTTGTCATCTGTAATAGTGCCACAAAATGGCAGATGCGTTTGTTTTAATCTAGGAGTGAAGCAGATCAGAAATAGATTATTTCTTAATGTTAAAAATAATCATGGTCATAACACATTATAATAATTTTTAAGAGTATAATAGGAACACAAGACTGATGTGTCTAGGTAGCAATAACAGTTTAAATTACATTAATTCATAGACTAAGCTATAATCATAATTATAGTGTTATTATAATTGTTAATTGGCAATTGAAGGGTCCAGTGCAAAAACAACATAAATGACTTTTGATGGAGTTGTCATTTCTCCCTACATTATCCCTGTTATCTCTTAATAATCATTGAGAGAACTTAGCATTTCATACAAAGTAACTCCGTGCTTTTGCACTAGACTTTTCAATAATAATAATTGTTGCTGAAAAGACCTGTGAAGACCTGTAACAAAAAATTTGGGGGAAAAAGGGTTTGTAGTTTGGGGACTTTTTTTGCATTAAGTTACTCTGACTCTCAGTCCCAAAAAAAGTTTTTTTTTTAAAACACTTGCATGCTTGATATCCTCTGACCTTTTAAGATACCTTTGGTAAATAATTTCAACAGGCCATTTTATTTTAAAAACAGATCCTATTTGTTTTAACCACATCTAATTTTTCATCATGTATTTTCATATGGAAACCTTCAGTTTTAAAAAGTAAAGTGCTGTACGTTATGTACAGTTATAAAATTTTTAACAAAGACATAATTTTTAACAATCATGTCATTGCTCAGTTTTAGGTTATTCAAAAAAATGTTTCTATTGTAATTAAAGAAAAACTTGCCACTAACAATAATTAGGTTGTTTACTAGTGACTATTTGTAATGTTTAATCAACATTATTTTTAGGAATTTATCATGACAATGTATGGAAAGACTGTTTTTATGCCAAGTGGAATAAAGGGGTGAGAATGTGATGCTTTTCTAGTGTTTTTCCTGCTAAATCCTGTTAGTTGTACTTAATGTTTTTTTAATCATAATAACAATTGTTTTCTTTAATTTCATGAAACAGTAAAACATAGAATACAGGGTCACAGTGTGCCTAGTCACAGTAGTTAGTGACACCTTTATATGGGAAATTAGATCATTAACATTTGTAGTTTGAAGTTGGTCAGCTCCAGTGATGTTGAAAATTTGGTGGGCTTTTACATCAATAGTACTGTGTTCAGGGGTTTCAAAAGGTTTTGAAGTAGGTGCCAGACCATATTAAAAAGGCAGCTGTAGCCTTAGGGGAGTCAGCAAGGAACTCAAGGAACTTAAAAAAATATACATTACGTTAAACCAAATAATAGTAAAAAGAGAAAAAAATAAAAAATAAACATACAGGGGTTTAAACAGAAGCTGGCAAATAGCGAATTTCGCCGCCTACTTCTCAAATCACCACCGTCTACTTTCTATAAAGTAGACGGT
>JAOBRD020687261.1:0-14706 GCA_027575215.2 Hydrozoanthus sils
AACAAGCATTTGGTTTGTAACAGTAATTATTTGATCAGTGTATTTACTAGAGGTTTGAACAATCATGAGTAAAGTAATAACTTACAGTTTAATCGAAATTGTAATAAAACATATCTTGAATAAATCTTTTTTTTGTCGTCTAACAAGAAGTGCAATTTTTATTTAAAGGGCGGCACACTTAACACTTATTGAAGTAACCTAGCTGTAGACACAAAGTAAGTGAAAACTGTTTGAAGAATCACGAGTGGATTGCACTTTCAAATTCTTCGTCACTTTTGAAATGATTAGTAATCTGTATCAGTGAAAAGGTACTCAAATAATTAAAGACTTTCTGTGGTTGAATATTAAAAAATATGAGCTTTCGGTTGTCAACCTACAACCTTTGGCTAGTAAAGGAATGACTACACGGAGACATTGAACTTTGCCTAAAATGTTTCAGAAATGGAACTGAAAAGATGAATCCCAGCTATTAGGGACTGAAGAGGTAAAGCAACGCATCAGTAAGATCAAAATGATAAAAAAAAATTGATAAATTGATAAGATGACACGTTTACTTGATGCAATCATTCAAATCTAAAAGCCCAAAAATTAATTGAAATTGCATAAAAGGTTTTAGTGTCACTTCTGCTATCAAGAGCCCAAAACCTCTAGATGAATATCAACTAGGTAAAGATCCCATATACTTCGTTAATATATAAAAAAATGAAAGTACGTCCAAAATTACACAACAATGGCAAAAAAGGACTTTCAAGGACTTACGTCTCCATCAAGTTCAATTTTCTGCATCACTAAAGATATACAAACTACGTCACTATTTAAAAGGAAAACAGTTCCTAGTCCAGCCTGCACTTTTTGCCGATTCCAAAATAAAACGGTTTTCCCTCCTTTCCTAGAATGCAATCAGTTAACCGCAAACTTTTGGGAAAACTGTTCCAGCTGGTTAAGCGATATGCTGCAGTTCAATTCAAATAAGTTCCTCTTGTTGAGTTCCTTCAAATCATTATATCATGAGACACGTTTTAAAGCAAAAACAACCCAGCCCCTGTCGCATTAAGCTTGCTAGCAAATGACAGAATGGAAGTAATATGTCTATCTACAACACTTTCGACTGACTCAGTAGTTTTTCAAAACATTATTGAAATTTAATTTAAACTAGTGATTGCCACCGTGTGCATAACAACTTGACAAATATTTCCAGTGTTCTTTTATTGATTGATAATGCTCATCGGACCCGTAAACATAAACAACGTGGTAAAAACGCTAAGAGAATCTAAGCTAATTTTCTTAACAGGATTATTCAAACTCTTTAATGTGTGAAATAAAGCTAAGCTACAAGAGTTAACAACAGGTTCTAGCCGTAGTACACAAAGCCAGATAATTTTACAAAGGAAGCTTCACTGAGGTCATTAGTTGAACTGTTGAGCTCACAGGTTTTCATGTTTTGTTCCACGTACTCGAAGTTGAACTAAGAGCACTTGGGAAAGCAGAAGCATCTGCGAGCAGTCATCCACATTGGAAACCATTGCGGTATCAATCACGTGACCCACAAGGGACTTGTCTTTGTCGTATAGAGTAGACGTTAGGATTGGCTGGATGTGCGAGAACGCTGTGTCTGGTGATATGAAAACATATTGTGATATTTTTTTATCCCATTCAATGAGCTGGGGGTAGGGGTGTAGAAAGGCGCGTGGAGGGGCTTCCCTTCTACCTGAGAAAGCACTTGGGGGCCTTAAAACTATAAGGGAAATGTCACAAAGATTTTCCCCTCGGCCCATTTAAGCCGTCATAAAAAACAGACTAGTACAATACTCTCATACGAGTTATTTTCAAAACATTAAAAGATACCTATGATACTCACATTAAAAAAACAGCTTACTAGAATGAGCAACAGCCGGCCTGGATGATGTCGTTTGAGGTTGTTTGGTGGATAATTAGCGTTGATTTTTGACACCTCAGTAAGGAATTTGGGCATGGAGAAAATGGATGTATGTTGCTCTGATGGTATACTGGAGGAAAACCTCGCACTCTATGAACCTCGTAACATTTTTAAGTCAATAAGAAAACCTGAAACCATACCGAAGCTCAGCAATATTTGTATTTTTTCTCAAAAACCTGCAATGAAGGTGAGTCCATTTCTTTGCATTTAACAACAGAATAAAACGTTACCTCAGAGTTGATTAAACTGTGAAGTGAAGAACTTGGTTGCACCGACAATGAAATGTTTGGAAACTCTGCAAAGTTTATGCAACATAAATGAACCAGAAATTACAAGAACAAGACAACGACTTTATAACAAGAAACTGTTTAATCTAAAGCTTTTATTTATATACATGACAGAAACAGTATAGGTTGTAACAAAATCGGTATCATTATGTTGTACTTGTAAAAATTATTGTAAATTTGCTAAAAATAGTCTTTTGGCTGCAATGTGGTTTCAATGTATTATCTCGGTCTATCTAACTGAGACTGTGTTGAAATTATTAAATATTGCTTAAGAACAGAGCTTGAGATTATAGTTCGTCATAAGAAATGTTGCTAAAACAATGTGGTCAGCAAACACTGCCAAGTCAAAGACTGACAACGATACTGACTACAATATATAAAATAGTTAATAGACATAGTGTAACAGAATCAATATGCAACTTGTTGAAATTAAGGGAAAGTAACTATAATACGAGGAGATTAAATCATGAAATTGGCCAAAGTAAATACTATACTAAATATGGACTTAAAACACTTAGATATAAAAGAGCCAGTTTGTGGAACAAACTACCAAATGAATATAGAAAAATACGCAATACAAACTGTTTAAGAAACAAATATCCGTGCAAGGTATATTTGGCCAGCCACTACAAGTAGTGTTTTAATTACATATACTAAAGTTGCAATCAGGCACGACAATATGTTTTAAAAGTGTATAGTTGTCACTGATTTAAAAATTTACCAAACGTTTCTGCTAAAATGTAAATTTGTCGTCAACCGTGGAACTATAAAAGCAAGATTTGAGGACAAAGGCTTCGGTAAACTGCGGGAACATTTGTGTGGTCATTCCCTGCGTTTTTATCACATATCGAATGCCACGCTTCTAAAAAGAGACGTTTATAAAAATAGCGTTCTATAGGCGCCGCTTGGTATGTTCAATTGTTGTCATTAGGCCGTTTGAGTTCTAAAGCAATTAGCTAACTGTAGATTCAGCAAGAAAACTCAAAATATCACCTTCTCTTATGCTTGTTAAATTTTCAGTCTAAGCTGAGCACTAAGATGCCCCTACAATACTGAAAGGCGTTTGAATTTGCAACTGACATCGACGCCGATCTGCAACAATATCATCTTGTTTGGCTTAAACTAGTTTCGAATTTTTCAACAATAAAGGGTTACCCAGGAACTGAAACATGCAGTATCAAAATCAGAATACACAAACTTGTCCCCAAGCGTTCCAGCAAATACGCACACCTGCATGTTTGGCTTAAACTAATTTCGAAATTTTCATTGAACAATAACGGGTTATCAAGGAACTGAGCCAATATCAAAATCAGATAATACAAACTTGTCCCCAAGCGTTCCAGCAAATACGCACACCTACATGTTTGGCTTAAACTAATTTCGAATTTTTCATTGAACAATAACGGGTTATCAAGAAACTGAGCCAATATCAAAATCAGATAATACAAACTTGTCCCCAAGCTTTAACATACATTAACAAGGTGTTTAATTGAAGTGCGCTGTTCCAATCTAACCAGTGTTGCCGCTGCATACAGTGAAACTAGTTTAGGTTAAAGTAAAGTTGGATAGCAGTTCGAGGTAAGAATCCCTATTTAGCAATGAAGGCTCCACTTTTGTTCCGGTTCAGATCGCGTTGAAATGATATAAAAGCAGCAGATAACGCCTGCTACAACTTATAAAGTTCAAAGATTTGGGAAAACTTTTCTCGATTCCACACAGTTTAAACAAAGTTTGTTGCTTAACAGTTTAATAACATACATGAAAAATTACTCAGTTCTGATTGGCTGAGAGCAGTGCAGTTAAATAGTAACCACTCAAGCAATTTGGAATTAAGTTGCACTCGTGAGTTTTTCAAAACGTTCAAATTTAACTCACCCTACGGGCTCGTCAAATTTTGATACTTTTTGAAAAACTTACTCGTGCAAATTTATTCCAAATTGCACTCGAGGATGTTTGATTACCTATACTAATAAGAATTGTATTCCTTGCTTCAGTCTCGAAGTAGTTAAGATAAGTTGCCTATATCGTTTTCATTTCCGTGCTGAATCGCGTCAAACTCTTTTTCAAACCAATCTAAAAATAACTCAATTTTAATAAAAAGCAACTTTTATTAACTTCCTAAATATCTTTACCAATCCGGCAATAAAGAAAAAATAAGTTAAACCGACCCAGTTTTTTTACATTGATTTTGATGCCTTCAAAGTTTGATTTCGAAATACGCATTCGAGATCTTGTTTGGGAATCAGTATATTATAAACTTTAATGGTCTTCAAGAAACACTGAAGTAACAACAAAGAATGACAAGATCTCTAAATTTATGTGTATACTTGTAAACAAATATATAGCAAAATTACTCCGATTGTGTGCATATGAAGTGAAAAAATGTATTACATCATTAGATAGACCTTGCTAAATGAGGAATAGCGGTGAAATTTTTTTGTCAAAATCTTTTAATGTGGTTCTTTAGATACTAACATTTAAAGTTCTCAACTGATGACATAATGAGTGGTTCCAACAAATTTGCATTGCTTTAGAATTTGCTGCCAGTCCATAACCTTTGGATAAATTTGAGCCAAACTTTGACTGATGATCATCTACCTAAAAAAAAAATCGTCAGCCCCCTTGGCTAGAATTCATCCAAAGTTTATGGACTGGCAGCAAATTCTAAAAAAATTGTAAATTTATTGGAACGACCATGATGTCATCAGTTGAAAATTTTAACTGTAAATATCTAAACCTTGAAAGATTTTGACAAAAATTTTTTACCGCTATTCCTCATTTTAAGCAAGGTCTGCGATGATAAGTCACCTTTATCATTTTCATTTCCGTGCTGAGTCGCATCAAACTCCTTCTTAAACCATTCTCAAAATCACATTGACATCCTAGATACGTATCATCTGAACCAAACGACTTTACATTAATTACATTAAAAATATAATCTAGCTATAGAAAACTTGTCGAATAAATTAACTGGTTATTTTTCTATCTATTTAAATGTCTTTAAATTGTTTTGAGATCCTGTTATTCAGGCTTAAAACGAATTGTAATCTTTTAAATTGTAACGGATTCCTGCGTTTGCAACATTTGTTGATCACTCTAGGTCTGCGGTTATGGCAATCAAGTTGATTCTTGTCATCCTTCTGCCTGTACTGGCGTCTTTAGCAGTTGATGCTCAAGGTTAGTACATATGATATGCCGTTGGTGTGTATATAATCAATAATGATACAGAAGATAAAGGGACAGTGCTGTAAGAAAACAACGAATAATCTAGGAAGTTTTTGCTGATCAGAATTTGTACCATTTTAAATGTAAGGAGAAATTGATTTAGCAGCAGAATGGCATAGAAAGGGGACACTTCAAATATTATTTATTTGATTTAAGGCCGACGAACGCAGATTGCGATCAGCAGATTTAACGAAGAAGGAAGTTAACGGTCGTTTCTAAAAGCTCATTATGTTCTGCTTTAAAATAAAATAAACTTTTAAAGCTGATAAACTTTCGCTCCATTTTATAAGCTAGGATCGAAACTGATAAACTTTTGCATCATCTATTTATTCACAATATGGATATAATGATCGAGCTTAGCAGATTAGCAGGGCATTTCCTTCAACAAAAGGTTCCCAGTTAAGTGACCTGTTCCCCATGTAAATTCCTGGAGCTCAGTGGGTATAGAGCGTCTAACCGGTATTCAGAGGGTCGTGGGTTCGATTCCCGAGACTCAGAAGTTTTTAACAACGAAAACAATTCTTCCAAAAAATTTCTCCCAGCTGAAAAATTTTCGCTCAAAGAAGTTAGTTGTTTGTTAAAAGGGAAAGGCTGATTTGTGTAAGGAAAGACCATTTTTCTTGAAATTTCCTAGTACACGAACTTTTTTCCTAAACCGTTAACATCCAATGCAAACAGATTTTCAATTTTTTTCAATAAACTCAAGACATCAGTCCACTTTTGAACTTTCAAAACGGCACAAAATGTCACCTTTGAAACGTTTCTACTGGTAACAAAATGTTGCCCCAGTTCTTGACTGGTTTTGATTACATCTAACTCAGTAACTAAATGAGTAGCTTTTTGAGAGAAAAAAAAATTAAAAAGGTGTGATAAAAGCACATTAGTGAGAAATATATATTGTTTCCAATATCCATTTGCCAAAATTAATGTTAGGGAAACTACGAACCATTTTTTAATGACGCTATAAGATTTTGAATCCGCTGAATCAGAACATCTGAATATTTCTCTTAGGCGACAACCTTGCCCTTGGAAGGCCAACCACGCAACATTCGACGGGCTGGAACGGGATATCTTACAGTGCAGTGGATGGTGATATAAACGGTAACTACCATTATGGATCATGTACTCACACAAAAAAGGCGCAAGGAGCCTGGTGGCGAGTGGATCTTGGCCGTGCGCGGCTAGTGAGAAGAGTGGTTATCTACAATCGAGCGGATTGTTGCAATAACAGACTCAGCAACTTTGACATCAAAGTTGGTTAGTACATCAAAGATGCAAACATCTCAACAATATAATGTTAATGGATGTTCTAATGTTCCTACTGCTTAAATTACTGTACTCGCTCACTCAACTCTTCGACGCCATAAGGCGCATAGGTCACGTACAAGCGTTCTCCATTTTCCTCTGTTTCTTGCCAATTTTACAAGTTCGCTCCAGGATTTTCCTGTGGCCTTTAGTTCTTGCTCTGTAGATCTTCGCCAGTTTGGTCTTGGTCTTCCTCTATTTCTTTTTCCATGGGGTTTCAAATTAAGTGCTTGCTTTGAGACATAATCTTCTGGTGTATCAGTATAGGTTGATCCTGACGTTCTCCACTTTCATCTGTTTCTTGCTAATTTTACAAGTTCGCTGCAGGATTTTCCCGTGGCCTTTAGTTCTTGCTCTGTAGATCATCGTCAGGTGGCTCTCGGTCTTCCTCTATTTCTTTTTCCATTGGGGTTCCACTTTAGTGCTTGTTTTATGACATTATCTTCTGGTGTATTACTATAGGTTGATCCTTATCGGTTGCGAAAAACATCGTGATCCCAGAATGTAAATCCTCTCAGCAAGGCATAACTTTAAGTTCTTAACACCATTCTTGTGTCAGCTGCCACTACAAACTTGTTTCTTTTATTTATAAATATTCAAGGTTGTCACAACGGGAACAACAACCCACTTTGTCGAGGTGGTCTAACCCTGGCCGGCAAACGAAGAGGGGAATTTTATTGCCATCATCCAATACGCGGAAGGTACCTCAACATACAGCTCCGAGGGAACAACTATCTGACCCTGTGTGAAGTGCGAGTTTATTCATATTAGGTAATGTTAAACGAACGGTATTATTTGAAGACTGATAACAAATGTGGTCTCCTATAATCTCCCTTGACTGTCTGACTTATTCACGTTTCTTTACCTTCAATTTGGAATTGATGAAGTGATATGCTCGGTCGCCTGTGCAACACTAGTAAAGGCGGACTGAGCCATGCGCAAAATTTATTCCAAATGCATTTGCGCAGACAAGAAAATAATAAAAATTTTACAAACTTAACACAAATACTTTTTTTGCTCACTTCAGCAATTACAAGCTAAAAACCGTTTCATGCGGAGTTTTTTGCTTCCGAAATGTTTTGTTCAACTGGTTTGCACTAAGATACAAAACACCTTAAAATAGCACTTAAGAGATAAACTTTCAATGGCTGATTTTATTCAAGTTTAGTATTAAATTTAAGCAGGTGAATAATACCTTTCGCACGCCCCGATTGGTTCATCAAACACCGAATATCTTGCGTTAGCATATACCCAACCAGCGAATAGTGTTTTTCGCGCGCTCTGATAGGTTCCTTAAACAGTGATTATCCAGTGAATATCCAGGATATTTACCGATTAGCGATCGAAAAAAACAACATGGCATCGCGATTTCCGAAACATGTCAGCGAAGCTGAAGTTTTAGAAATAAATGATGCAGCTGTTCCCATTAACACAAAAAATTCACATACAAAGTTTGGTAACAATGTATTTCGAGGAAAATTTTGGTAATTGTTTGACTTATGAACAACATTTTTCAAAAGTAAACAAATTCAAAGTGTCACAATTGAGTTGCCGGCGCGGCGACACGAAGCTGCTTAGATTTTTCATGTGTTTCAAAATGCAAAAAATACCGACTACAAGATACATAGAAATTCAAAAACAGTTCGTTTTGTAGAGTGATTTTTCGGCAAGGTGGGTTCTTAACATAAATAGAAGAAACAACCAAGAGCGAACTCAAAAAAAGTTTGCAAGAGTTTCATCTCTGCAAGAAAGCGAGGCGCACAATTTACTATTACAAAAAAAAGCACACTTACGGCATAATCGGAAGTCCATACTTTTAAAATCTCGTAGAACAACATTTTCAACTGTTTTGTTAAAACTCTGAGCAAAAAGGTTGAGATTGCACCAGCAGTTCATAAAAGGCCGCTCACAATGGAAACTCAGAGTGACGAAGCCGGCGAGCTTGGTTGATGTCAACAATCTTCAGCCAAACAACTGCAGCAAACGGCTTGATTCGTGAAATCCCTGTTTCTTGGCCATGGGGGACGGGAGAAACACACAGCCATGACGAAGTATATGCATGTAAAACGACAGACTTGCTATCGGTGTGAATGATGGCAATCGAGCTTCCTCGTGGTCTCATTCATGGCGGCACCGCACGTTCTAAAATTATCTTTTTAACTGTCAGTTCGCCTTCAACTTCAATTCTGGCCCCACGAGCGATAAGTAAACTCTGGCTCTATCTTGATTTTGACTCTTTGTTTGCCATTTTTCAGAACACACAGAACATATTTTTGCAAATTTCAAACTCTCAACATCTGAAGTTTGAACACAGCAGCGAGCGAAGTTCAAGTTGACAACATGTTGATCTCGTTCTTGGCCTCAGTCTCGCGTGTCTTGCAATATGCGCGCAACAGCTTGGTAAAAAACGAATTTTTTTTGTTGATTCATATTTTTTTGAAAAAAAAAGTAATTTCTCACCGATTCGCTGGTTGGGTATATGCTAACGTAGGTATTCACCTCAGTGTCGGTGAATGCCGAGTATATTCATCTCCACTTCGGTGAATAATTAATCACTATTCACCATGGTCACTCAACCGTGAAAAAATGACTCCCGTTTCGCTTCAGTTTCGGAAGAAGAAATTCTTAAAGTAAACGAGGAAAGAATCCCTTTAAACACAAGGAAAGCGACAAAATTTGGTGTTTCAGTGTTTACTTCGTTTGATACCAACAGCACAGCTTTTTGCATTGTTTACCAGCTGGCGGCTGAGAAAAACCATCGACATTTTAAGTTTGTTTACAAACTTTTTTATTCATGCATGGCCATGTAAACACGAAAGAAAATTGAAAATTTTAATAAAGAAAATACATTTTGCAACATGGTTTGAGCAATAAAATGAGTTAGAAATTGAACGAAATCGAAATGACTCCAACTGAACTGAACAAGTGCCTCGAGAAATTTTATGTATAGTGTCGGCAAGAAAACAAGATGACAGACATGATAACAAGAAGTCTCTTAAATCGTGAGGTTTCTTAGATTTTTTGAAGTTAATTATTTTCAAAAGTGCTATTGATCTGCTAGTTTAATACTAAAACAATTATCGTACTCAGTGTCGGTGCCTAGCGATAGCGATATCCACCACTAGTCACCTCCACTTTGGAGGATAAATGTTAAATATACACTTACGCCAGTAAGAATATCTTTGACAGTTTATTCACCATAATTATAAAAATTGCATACTTGAAAACCTTCAGTCCGCTTTTCTTTATTTCCACAGGGGACATTCAAGGTGAACCACTACAGCGGCGACTGGAAAGGAAACTAAGGAAAAGAGAATGATCTAACATCGTATTGTGTTGAATAAGTTAATTAATAATAAGCATTAAGGATTTACCGACTAGACTGCTTAAAAACGCATTTCAAAACTATTGGAGAAACAGTTAAAGTTACTGCGAAAATAAACGACATGAATTTTACCTATTATACAAGAAACTTCTTGTTAGAACTACTCGACAGAGACCTGAACGGACAAGCTAAAATACTATAACGTTGTAGAAAATTAAGGAGAATCAAATAAATTGTTGCAAAATGCAGCACAGATGTGTCTTTATGTGGATTGCAACTTGAGAGACTTCACTAGATTCCGTTTTGATATCTAAATCTTTTGCATATTATATCAAACTGCCTTTTAATAGGTCTTAACCAAACTGTAACTGCGACTTCTACTCTTTTCAAAATTTCAGTGTGCATGTCATGGAGTCTGTCTGAGAATAGACAACAAGCAGTCCATATTTTCTTCTTGTGTTCATCCGATGCCGAAAAAGGCAAAAAGGGGTCTACGAGCGGAACATTAGGGTCGGAACAAGTTAAAACCCAAAAACCTCAGTTCATGTTGTTTGCCGGCCGAGGGACTGGTCCGTATTAACAAAAACTGTGCCAGAAGTCGAAGACCGATGGCATAGTTTTTTCCAATAGAACGTGTACTGTTTTTATTTTATTCCACGTATTTTCGTTTCATTTCTTTTAAAAGCCTTATGTTCAGATTGACCAACGCAAAGCCGCAAAGTTCCACTCGCTCACGGAAACAATCACGGATTGCAAGATTCGATTTATCTTGCCCGCTAGCGCAACCCTTAAATCCACCCCACCCCGGCCCTAAAAATAAAACAATTTTTTCACTTGCCATTTGGATAAGCTGCTATATTCGACTTCTTCGGCATTCATGAGGATCCAGGGAAAAAGAGTAAACAAGGTAGCTTGCGGGTAGTATGCGGGATTTTACTGTATTTCAGTCAGAAAAACTGGCCTTATGGCAATTTGTGTGTGCACCGTTTTCGCTCAATTCTATCTCTCTAGTCACGTCTATCATTTCAACCAAACTTGAAGTGCAATCCTATTGTGTTATTAAAAATATAAACTGTAGATACGGCCAAAAATTTGGGATGTTTGTTATTTCAGTCAGAAAAACTGGCCTTAAGGCAATTTGTGTGTGTACCGTTTTCGCTCGATTCCATCTGTCTAGTCACGTCTATCATTTCAACCTAACTTGAAGTGCAATCTTATTTTGTGTTTGGTCAGTAAAAAAAAATAAGTGAAACAAGCTTAGAACCTTCAAGCAAAACCGCTGCCCTTGAGCCAGCCAGTTCCGGTATCAAAACGGATACAAATTAAAGCGGGCTCAGATCAGCGAATGTTCGACTAAATTGAATCACTTTCGCAGTTGAGACTAAAGGGTTGACATACAGATTACCCTGATGCCGGCAAGGCTTTTCTCGATCGATCTTTCACTCGGCGAACAGAATCGGGAGGGTCAGAATAGGGTTCAACGATTATTGACAATGGCCAAAAATTTAAGCTGGTTACTGAGATTCGAGAAGATTTTTACTGATTGCTTTAGTGATTACTAACAATCAGGTTATTTTTCTTTTAAAAATAATATAGAACGAATTGTTAGTAAATTGCATGTAAAGGTTGAGCCTATGATGATTATAACGCACTTCATCTTGGGAAAATTCACGACCAATTTTTTACAGTTTTTCATTCACTGTTAAACTATTACAGTCAAGTCTTGAAAGTCTTAATTCTTTTTATTAGCAAATTTGAATGGCCGAACATTTTGCAGACTAGTCCATGTAATCGGATTTCAATATTTCCAGTGCATGTTGGACCTTATTAGGCTTTTAAATGATGCACGCGCAACAACACTCAATAAGCTAGATTTTGCGAAACGATAGGAGATCCTTTTCAACGGGTTAGATATTTTCTCATTTATATAAAGGAAACGTAGAGAAACTAACCAAGACCCGTAAACTGATCTTTGTGTCTTCAACCTTTGAGTTCCACTGGAATCGCTTGCAGCCCACTTCAAAACATGAAAAATCGCAGAAGCATTCCAACAGACGGAAAAAACGAAGCGCATTGCAATTGGCACTGCACTTAGCGCGGATATCATCTGAGGACTCAGTGATGACAGGGGAACGATCATCTGCTGTCCTGGTTATAGAAGAGTAAATATCTAGACGATTCCTTTTGTCGGCTCAATGAAACGAGCAGAAGCGCCAAAACTTGTGAGCAAAAACGGCAAACGAGTGCCAGGAGGCGTCGCAGCTCTTTACATGCTAAGTACAAAATTTAGGAAGAAGTTGAAGGAATAATAAAGCGGTACAGTGGCGAGTTTCGAGGTCCTTGGGCAAGAAACTTTACCGGCTTAATGTTGTTCGAGTCGACTCAGCTGTATAATTGAGTAACAGACTCTGCTTGGGGCTAAAATTCGACTGTTTAGTGCCCTGTTTAAGGAGAACCACAGACTTTCATCCGGTTGACACTACGGACACTTGAGATAACCGCCGGACTAAAAGGCCACCTGGCTCGAGAAAGGAGTTAGTTTTCTTAGAATCGAAGGAAATAGGACTAGAAGGTATTAGTTAACGAGCCACACAGATTATGCTTTGTTCATGCTGTGAGTTTCTTTTAAAAATAGCGAGCAGAATATAACAGCAACAACGATAACTAACAAACCAATCAATTGCTTGAGTATGTTATGTTATTATCATTTTTAGGAATTGAATCTATATACTTTGTTCCCACAGCTTTTTGGTTGCTTGTTATTGTATGGACGACGTAATCTTCGAGTTCAAATTGAGAAAGAACTTGATTTCTCCGCCAGAGTTCTCGTTAAAAAAACATTATTTTTAATATAATAAGATATGACTTAATCAATGTCATCGGTAGTTACAAAACTGAGTTAAACATCGTTTTTAAAGCCTTTGTAGAGTCTTCAGAAAATATTCAACCAGAAGCTCTCATATTTTATAAGACATAAGCAGCGACTGTGACTGTTTTAACGTATACATTATATTTTCATACTTTAAGCTACCTTGTTTGACAATAAACCTTATATGGATGGTAACAACGCAATACCATTTTCCTACACTGAAACGAGGCTTAATAAGGTTATGTACAGCGTAGCAAATTCCAGTGAATGAACATAGTAAAACAGACATTACGAATTGCTTAGCAGTAAAAACAGTGAAACTTGATTCAAAAGTCCTGCAGTTTCAAATAGTATTTCGGCAACAACCCTCACTTTCATGCACTTTTTTCACCATGCAAAAAGCCCATTATTTATTTTTAAAAGTATAGTGTTCCAATCTGTTACGTACATCTATTTTTAGAGATACCAACAAATATTTAACAGCAAAATATTTATGGCATTAGAATAGTGCAGAGACCAAATGAAATCTTAAAACGTTTGAAAAGTACTGTTATTACGTTTGATGCTTTTTTTTATTATGAAGGATATCGTTTCTCAGAAATCATCAAATCGTGATTTCGTTTTACATGTCTGTTTGTGCTGTCTTTCACCACCTGTAAAATCATGTCAGGCTTTGCGACAAGTTACTACCCTCCAAAGACTCATAATATACAATGGTTTACATTTCGCGAGACATGTAGATTACCAGATGTTACATAAGAATTTGTATCCTGTGAAGAGCCGTATAGTACAGGTTTGCGATTAGTTATTACCAAGGAAAGACGATCCATGCGGACAAGGTGCAATCGTACAATATATATAATTACAACACTGTTTGCACTACTTGAGGGTTTGGTGTATATGTGAAGTATTCTAAAAGGGTTTCAGAGGGCTGCAAACAGGGTAACTTTCCACCGTCGCAGTTGTCCGTGCGGATGTTGATGCGAGAAGACTTTAGATTTTATGTAGTGCATGGCACAGACAAAGAGAAAATTTCACAGAAACACCGGATAGACCTTTAATCACGCTAGCATGGCATAAAAATATATTGAATTTATCGGGAAGACGAGTCCAGAGTCAATCTCAGCAAATTAGTAATAGTAAAGCTACAACGTCTACAAAGTCTACAAGGCGATACAAGGCGATACAAAGGTTTCAAACTGGGTAAATTTCCAATGAAAACTAAGGTGGAAGGGCATCAGCCTCGTTTCCATACATTTCTCTGTAACAATAAGGGGAGAAGGTCAAGTTTCAAAACTTTATGTCTGCATTAGTTTTTGGGAAATTTTTGCAAAATTTTGCATTTCTGCTAATACTGACGCGCTAAGTTTAGTGCTGGCCATCAGTTTCTCAGACGAATGACTAACGCTCGAAACGTCAGCTTTTCACATCATCTCACGGCGACGATAATTTATTTATCATATAACACTTCAAGTTTCTCGATATGTTTTATATTTTTGGGTGAAAAAAGACTATAGCTTAACCGCCGCTGGTTAGCCTAGTTGGTTAGTGCGGGAGGCCCGGGTTCGATTCTCGGTGCCGGACCTTCACTCAGGGTCTTAAAATAATTGAGGAGAAGAAGCTGCCTTTGCCCTAACATCCGCAAACGGTTAGACCTTCACTCAGGGTCTTAAAATAACTGAGGAGAAGGTGCTGCCTTTGCCCTAACATCTGCAAACGGTTAGACCTTCACTCAGGGTCTTAAAATAACTGAGGAGAA
>JAOBRD020687474.1:3172-14706 GCA_027575215.2 Hydrozoanthus sils
GGGACTTTAAAGAAGACGCCTTATATGAAGACTAACACTAAGTAGTCAAAACGTCGCGGTCCTCACCTACTCACATCATGAAACAATTGAACAACTTCGATAATAAGTAAATATGATGTCAGTATGGTGTGGCAGCTCCTATACGTATGTTCATGCTACCCTTTATATTCAGGCAAATCGTCCCCTCGACATCTTTAGCCCTGTGGGTTGTTTCTTGTGGCCATAACTACCAGTTGAAGCAATTTCTTATGTAAAAACGAACATATTATTTTGTGTGGAAGAATTGTTCTGTTGTCACAAGCTTCTTTTTCTTAGAAGAAAAAAACTTCTGAGTCCCTAACGGGAATCGAACCCAAGACTCTCTGATTACCGGTCAGACGCTCTACCCACTGAGCTAAGGAACTCACGTAGGAAGCAGGTCACTTAACTTGAATCTGTAGATGGAACACCGGGTATATGTCCTGCTAACTGCTAAGCTCAAAATATTCATATGGTGAATTAGTAGATGATGCAAAAGTGGGAAACACTTAACCAAAGCCTGTTTTTTAAATTACTCTTGATAGGCAAAGAAACCCACCGACGCCAACCGGTAAAAGAAGTCCATGTTCACATCTACCAGAAGTGCCCTCATAAATGTGCTCATACCTGCGCTCCGACCTGTCCACAAAAGTGTTGTCAAGCAACCGTTTCTTGTCCGACAATATGCCCTCATTCATGCAAGCCACAATGTCCTGGCCATTGCTGCACAGGTTTGAAAATAGCAGCACAAACTATTCCTGCCATTTCACAACCTTCTCTGCCCATTACGGTACTTCCACCTTCTCCGCCCCCTCCACCTCCTCCGCCCCCTACGCCTCCTCCGCCCCCTACGCCACCTCCACCTCCTTCACCTCCTCCGCCTCATCCGCCCCCTCCGCCTCCAGCGCTCCCTCTGCCTTTGCCACTCCCGCCGCCTCCTCCGTCACCATCATACGTTGTCTCTATTCCAAACCGTGTGTACTCTTCTCGTCCTTTACTTGCTGCGTCGCCCCCCTCTAATGAAGTACATTGTCCCGTAATCTGTGAGCAAACTTGTGTCAGTTATTGTCCTGTGGCCTGCTGCAAACCATCGTATTCTTACCCTCCCCCTATTTATCCTCCAATTCCCCCTCCTCCCCCACCGTCAATTCCTTCTCAACCACACCTTACTCCTCGTATAAGCCGCCACTTTTCTCCCAATCCATATTATGGAGGCCGTCCTCAATGTGCCGAAGCCTGCCAAACAAACTGTTTCAGCTACTGTCCCATAGCATGCTGTAAGAAAGACAGCCTCGTGCATCTTGGACTCGTTCCAAATCTCAAACCACAGCAGTCAGTTTCACAAGGCCAGGTGTATGCAGCGTCCATATACGGAAAGCGATATACTGCTCCTCAAGCTCCACGTGATCCCAGTTGCCCAGTCATATGTTCACGTCATTGTATTCCAATGTGTTCACGTGACTGTTGTAAGCCAGCCAATACACTTGGTTTAAATTGGAACTCTGTTTCTGTAAGGAAGAAAAGCGATATCGGGAGGAAAGATAAGCTGCGCAGGAAGAGGAGAGAAAAGCTTGGTACCCAAGGTGAGAATGTTTTGCCAATGTGGCTTAGGATCATGTGGGTTATAACTTCATTTAAGACTAAAGAGAAAATGACAGCAAATAGCTTAATAGCAATGACAAAAAAGCCTGCTGTCTGATTCACATATATGTAGGCTAGTTACTGTCCGTATCTTACTGTACCTTTCTATGTGAAAGTGAGTGTATTCGATTGTAGTAAAAAATTAAGTCAATTCTGTAATTTCGAACCTTGATAAAAATCCGAAAACCGTTTACATTTCCGTATTTACTGGCCCCATTCTATATTTACATTGCTATATTTACCGGTCCCATTCTATATTTACATTTCTGTATTTATTTACCGTCCCATTACTATGTTTGCAATTTTTATACGTTTACTAGGAAGCCTTTTAATTAAGTTTGTTGAAACAATCTTGTTATCTACCTAAAAAAAAATTTAAATTACTTTAAAGAAAAGACTAAATGTATTTTTTTTGTCTTAGTTACGCAAAGAATGAGCGAGTAGAACAAAAAGTTCCATGATGAACGGTCATCCGGTAACTACGCTAAAAAGTTAATTAGAGTGCGTGTACTGTAAACCTATCAAAATGATGTGGTTTTTACGAGAAAATTCTGACCCCTCAGTAGCTTGTCAAAGCAGCATAGCCATATAATATAGTAAACTAGAACTTACCATTAATAATGAGATATCATTTTAAGTCCTTTTACAAGGCAGTAAATTGCTGACACTCAGTGATCTCAGGCAGTAAATAGTTTAAATTAGTGCAGATCCTTACTCTTAATTCTCAAAATGTATATTTTGGAGTATTGCAACAAATCCTCAATTATCCCGGTTGCAAATAATCAATGTTTTACAAACACAATGGAACAATAAAAACAAAATTAATGTTGCTTTATGGTACTACCCTACGAGCAGAGATCTCGTTAGTTTATTCGATAAAATAACGGAATGCCTTCCATTGCAACCGCCTAAGGGAACAATGAAAGTTGCTAAAGGCTGTACTCGATTAACAAACAGAAATTATGCGTAAATATATCAAAACTTAACCGTTAAAAGCGAAATGAAACTTCTCGTCCTTTAATAAATTGAACACTGCAACTTTTTGAGCACGTTATCACGGTAAACAGACTAGTTTGTTCCCAGACTCCAAGCGGTGAACGCGAGATCGAGGTTACTTGTCAATGTCCGCCTGTCGAACGAACGAAAAACCTCTCAAAAAATCCTGGATGGCCGGTCATGTTCACAGGCAACCCATCTCAAATATGCAATTATTGGTTAGAATGGGGTGCTCTTGTAGTGTCGGCCGAATGAAGACACAACACTTGTACGGAGTTCGTCAATTTTTTCATGAAGTTGGTGCATCGCCCCATGTAAGTGCATCCAGAGTACTAGTGGATGCCGGATCCCTAAGCTCTGGATGCTAGATCCCTATCCTCTGGAGGACGTATCCCGAACCTCTCGATGCTGGATCCCTATCCTCTGGATGACGGATCCCTACCCCCTGGATGCCGGATCCCTACCCTCTGGTTCCTTGATCCCTACTCTCTGGATGCCAGGTCCCTACCCTCTGGATGCCGGATCCCTACCCTCTGGATGCTGGATCCCTATCCTCTGGATGACGGATCCCGACCCTCTGGATGACGGATCCCTACCCTCTGGATGCCGGATTCCTACCCTCTGAATACCAGATCCCTACCCTCTGGTTCCTTGATCCCTACTCTCTGGATGTCAGGTCCCTATCCTCTGGATGCCGGATCCCTACCCTCTGGATGCTGGATCCCTATCCTCTGGATGACGGATCCCGACCCTCTGGATGACGGATCCCTACCCTCTGGATGCCGGATCGCTACCCTATGAATACCAGATCCCTACCCTCTGGTTCCTTGATCCCTACTCTCTGGATGCCAGGTCTCTACCCTCTGGATGCCGGATCCCTACCCTCTGAATACCAGATCCCTACCCTCTGGATTCTGGATCCCTACTCTCTGGATTCCAGGTCCCTACCCTATGGATGCCTGATCCCTACCCTCTTGATGCCGGATCCCTACCCTCTGGATGCCGGATACTATGATCGTAAATTCCGTGGATGCTGGATGCATTGGATGCCATGCCAGTGGATGTCGGATTCCGATCGCTCTGTTGATCTGGGTGTCGGATGCCAAAGCTAAAAAAGTTTTCTTACATTGGGCGAGTGTCTCGATCCTCACAAAAAACATGTTTCTAATCATAGCCTTTACGTCAGTGTTTGTCATTTTAGGGCCACTTCTTTCCTTTTAGCGTTAGGATCTTATAATAGTTACTATTGTATTATTCATTGTGCCGTTATTGTTAAAACTGTCATCGTATGGTTATCATTATCATTTTTGCTAGTTAGTTAATTCTGAAGATGATCCCAAAGTTCGAAAACGTTTAACTTTCACAAACATATACAAATTTTACCTATATCCACAAGTTCACCAGAAATTATGAACCTCTTACAAGTATTTCGGCTTTTCGTATTCTGCCGATTTCGCTCATTGTTTTGTTGTGAACTGATCCAAAAAGCAGAAGAAATATAGTACACTTCATTGCTAGGATAACATGTTTTAGTTTCTCAAACTCTTTTTGATTGAAACTTTACTAACGGCCACATTCTAAAAACGAGGCGAGACGCCTCGAAACCTGAAAATAAGTTCCAAGAAAGCAAAAAATGTTTTCAAAGCAATCAGATTTGTTTTGCTGTATAGTAGTAGTTATTATTACCGTTGTAGTGAATCTCGTTATGGTAATCTGTTGTTATTGTTGTTATTAATATTTCAGATTGCAAGGGAAGCCTGTTAACTGCTGGTGGCAACTCTCAGGGCCACTGTTGCCACTTCCCGTTCGAATACAAAGGCCGTGTATACACAAACTGCACTATCAAGGATTATTTAGAAAGTTGGTGTTCCACCACGCCTTCCTATGATCGAGACAAAAAATGGGGAGTGTGTGCTTCGTAGCCTGTGGAATCTTAGGTCATTCGGGAGAGGATAAAAGCCTCGCGAACAATTAAGTAATGAAAAAGCTAGGGAATACTGGGCATACGTAAGCAAAATCTTGTTATTCAATTTATTTGGCAAATCTGATTGGTCGAGCAACTAGCTTATTTTCTAAAAAATATACAGAAATAAACGCTTGACTGGCCATTTTTAGATTTCTAGTGTCAGTGCTTTTCTACGCGTGTTTTACCCGAGTTTAAGGAAAATCCATCGTGGGTTTGTTTTTTTCCTCGGTAGTTCTTATGCGGATCATTACTTAACTGTTGAGGAAAAACGCAAATATATTTTTCAGGAAGCGCAAACGTTCTCAAAAGAACTGATTAACAGTTGCTGTGGGATTGACAGTTCCTACAATCAATTCACTTGGATCACATCGAAAAGTTTTGTTTATGTGACGGCAAAGAAGTTATCTCTTCGAATAGAACCTTAAATTTTTTGATTTAAGCTCTTTAGTAAATGTTTGTATGTAAAATTTGAAAACCAACAGAATAAGTTACTTGACTATTTATATTTTAGTGGCCATGTTATACTGCACATATCGCAAGGGAAATAAAAACGCTTAATTATTAATCTTGTACCCTTTAAAGAATTGCTGTACAGGATCCATTCAAACATTTCATACATAAAAAGATCATTTTAAATAATAACAATAAAGCTCTATTTTAGATTCTAGATAACATGCTTTTTGCTGTCTTCTATGTATTTTAGATTTTGTAGCTCACTCCGGCACTTTTCTATCTCTTGCTGTGCTGATAAGAACACGTGGGTATAACGCAGGGTTGAATTGTTGTTATAAATAATTTTAACTGTTCTTTTCTATCCCAGTCAGTTATCAACAATTAAACTCTCCTTACAAATCACACACGAAACAAGATACTCGGTATTGAGAAGATGAGAAATAGTCTAATAAAGCGGACTACTGAAGTAAGAAGTAAAATTCTCCCAAACTTTTTCCATGAAACGTATGGGTTTTAGTTGGGAGATTTACTACTATAACACAACCTAAAAGGGTTTGTAAAACAGCTCTGTGATTATTTTTTGCTTGATCCCCCTCTTCCTGCTTGATTAGCTGCATTTTGTCCTTGCTGAACGGCGCCTTGTCCTAGATTCCTCAACGCTGAAAAAATAAATTTGATAGAGCCTTGATATTGGCCATCGTGGTAGGTTGTATTATGTTCTAGCCATTGTTCCTCTTTCCCACATTTTCTGTAGTACTTGTCTTCTTAACAAGCTTTCGGCATCCTGCCCTCTCCGAATGAATACCGAATGCTGAAAGCTCGTGAAGAAGACAGGAAGACAATAAACTAAAAAAAAACATGGGAAAGAATATTAACGGATATATAAACGGCTATTAACACACTTGTTTCCCACTGAAAGATTTTTAGCTACTTCAATTGATCATCTCCGATTTGAAACATTTTACGGGACAGTGAATAGTATTTTGAAAGCTCAAGTGCCTAGTCTGTTAAACTTAATCAGTGTCAATGTTTCTTATCGTAAGTTGCAACGAATTTAATAGGGAACTTAAGCAAAGAAGATGGCAACGCCGACGACGATGGCAAAAAACAATGAGGCATACAACTCTTCTACAATAGTTTTCCTATTGACCAAGCGTAACTTTGACAAAAGAGGAAGCAAACAAGCCATACGTGGTTAAAAAGGGCAAGCAAGAAGTATGTTTTGTAAACAGTCGTTGTAGATGCTGCCGTCCTCGCATTCAGCTCCCTAATATTAATTTACCTTGACCTTGGCCTTGTAGTCGCTGCAGCTGCTGCATCTGTTGCAATCGCTGTAGTTGTTGAAGCTGCTGAAGTTGCTGAAGCCGTTGCAGTTGGCCAAGTTGTCCTCCTGCCATGCTACCAAGTCCTGAGAGCTGGTTAAAAGCTCCCCCGCCGAGTCCTTGGGCATTCCGAAAGGCCCCCTGCCCCGCCCCTGTTTAGCAAAGATAACCAACCGTGATTAACATCTACTGGGCAGTTTTAAAGTAATCCTCCACTGTATAACATTATTAGTCTCAAATACTTTTTTATTAATTCTGTGTCCATATCAGCAACTCAAACTTGGTTATTTTACGCCAAGCATTTCTACAGTTTAAATTTCCCGCGCGCCGCCATTTTGAAAAGTGACGTGCTTTGGTTACAGTACCAGACCCCCTCTCGTTCAATGCTATTGTATTCAACGAGAGGTTGTCTGGCACTGCAACAATATCACGCCACTTTTCAAAATAGCGGCGCGCGGGAAATATAAACGTAGAAATGCCCCGTTTATACGAGCAACAAGTTTACTTGGTAATTTTTATTGCTCGTGCTAATGATTAACAAGTTTGCCTATACAATTTTCCACTGAAAAGGTTTCCTTGTTCGTGTAGACGACGAGCAAGTGTTCCTTGACAAGTTTTCAGTTCTGTCTGGGCATATCATGTTCTTGTCACATTTTCTTTGTTGTCCGTCTACACGAACGAACTTCAGACTTGACAATTTTTCCTTGTCGAGGCATGCCAGTTTTCCCTTGACAGGGAAAAATTCTCCATCTACACGATCAGTTTTTCCTGACAAAGCAAACTCGTCAGGGAAAAATTGCTTGTGTAAGCGGGACTTAAATGTGTTTGACTCATGTACCTTGAAGTTGACCTGCCAGGCCTCTTCCCTGCTGTAACATCCCTTGTCCCATTCCTTGAAGATTACCCCCTAAACTCATTCCCTGTTGCAATGCTCCCTGGCCCATATTCTGGAGCTGACCAAAGGCCCCTTGGCCCTGATTGAGGAGTCCTTGCCCGGCCCCTTGAAGCTGTCCCCCGAGGTTCATTCCTTGCTGTAACGCCCCCTGACCCATGTTACGCATCTGGCCAAATGCGCCCTGACCCATGTTCATCAAGTTTTGACCTTGGTTTTGGAATTGGCCAGCAAGTCCTTGAACCTAAGGCAAGAAAAAGTATTTTAGCAACCAAGATTTAGAGTTATAATGCCTTTCAAGATTTGATCTTTTAAAAACTTGATATTCAACAATTAGACTACGAGTTGGAGTTTTCTATGAGCCAATAGTCAACGAGGCGCGACGTGACTGGTTGACTGTTAGATTAATAGAAAACGACAACGAGTAATCTAATTGTTTTAGTAGAAACCAACTAGAATATCACCTTCGAGTTTAAACCGATAACAACGAATATTTAGGGAATTCATAGTTGCTTTTTTTTTGTTAAAAACGCCTCAGTTTTGCCCCTCGCTGTCTATTGCTCAGTAGACAGTGAGTAAGTTAGCAAATCAAATCGTAGCATTCGTGATAAGTTGCTAGTTGGTTTCTATAATATTGCATAGGACACATGTACTGTTTTAAAGTTTTTTTTTGACTCAGTTCAGCTTTTAGTACTCTATAGAGGTCTCAGAGATCTATTGTTCACTGCTAATCCCCGGCCGGTTATTGTACAGCCATCCAAGTGGAAATGATATCTGTCGACACAGCTAAGTTTGTCAGTTTAAGGGCCACCGTCTGGCTGTGGTTAGAACTTGCAATCACTGATCATACCTGCTTAAGGCTCTGCCACTAAGAAGTTATCAATAAAAAGAAACTTATTTAAATAACTTTATTTGCTCTGCTCATGAAAAACCTCGAACATAATGTTATCATTAAGTATTATTCATTCATTTCTTCATAATCCCTGTAGCTTGAGTTTTGAATTAACGCAAAATGGAATGCCGGACAGGAAATTGACAAACGAGTGCTTCAAGTTTACTGATGAGTATTAGATTAATTGATATCGTCACGTAATCAATACATAACAAAAGTCCCTATGCCTTAACCCGAGTCTGCAACGCAGCCGTCGTGGCTTCCGTTCGAGGTCACGAGGTCTAAGCAGAGTGCGCATGCTCTTGTGATGATGGTACCCAGACCATTCTGATATATTAAGCTAAGGGACTGGGGATAGAAAAAACAATGTACAAGAAGGCGTGGATTTGATCTGCAAAGAGTGAATCCAAAATTGCTCAATCTAGATGATACACGAATGTTTCAAGACAAAACACGACGGTGCAGACGGGGTAAAATTCATTCCGATTTCACATTTTATGTATACTCTTTTTGTTTCTGCTTTGCTTGAAAAACTTTGTCAAATGAGCATCAAGAAAAAGTATTTATATATTATCCTAAGCGGGTCAAGGGTGGTTTTCGGACGGTTTTCGACGAAACTATGCAAGGAAAGGTTGTTTTTCATTTCTTCTTTTGCTTGGAACAAAACCGATCCCGCCTCAAATGTGCATGTTTTCGGACGTTTTTTTTGTGTTTTCATGAAATCAATAACGAAAACAGTGGCTAACGTCGGAAATTACCGTGCGGGTCAACTGCACGCCGTCGACTTGAAAGTTACAACGCAAAAAGCTCTGTTTTCAAGTTTTTACGACCACGAGCACGAACTACAGAAAATTTTGTTTATGTTTTTTGACTTTAAAAAATCACTTTCATCCTTTTTCTATTCACAAAGCGTAAGTTGGACAAAAAAGAAAACAAACTAGTCATACGTGGCGCACTGAGCGTGTTGACTTTGTCACATTTATTATATTTGAAATTACTCAAATACTGACGAAATGGCAAAAGTTTTTCAATAAATTCGTCCCATGCATACAATAACCGTATTTGATGTTTACTATGGGTTTTAATCTTCGAAAAAGTAAGCAGCGATTAATTCCAAACAACTTTGCTTTGGGAAAAATTAGTGCTTGCGGGACTGAGTTTGAAATAAAATGCTTTCTTAGTTAGTTCTCTTATTTACATAATGAACGTTTATTCACTCTAATAATTTAAAAGCTTGAAAGCTTTTAATTTCCCACTGGACGAAGAGAGAAGATACCTGTTTGAAGGCTGTTTTACTAAGTTCACGCTTTTCAGGATTGATAGCGTTGATATGCTTTCAGTTTCAGGATACCTTTCTTTCATTTAGTGATCATAGAGCCCTCCTAAAGGGCTTAGCAACTTAAACTATCACTAGTTTGAACGATAGAAAATGTCCAATATGATTAATGTTTTACCAAGAATACGAATATTTTTAAATTAGGTTATAAAATTGGAAACAATTAATCTTTCATAGCAAACATCTCTAGACGCTAAAGGTGCATTTAATATTTCCCTATCAATTCGATCATGAGATGATTAGCTTTTACAACCAAACAAGGATTGAGATATTTGAGAAATTTCGGAGTGCAAGTAAATATTTTTAATATACTATTAAAATGTTAACTGAAACGTTTACTAAGAAATATTTTGAAAACCAAGCTTTCGGCAACCTGACGAAAACAACAGCCTCGGTTGGCGAAGGTTTTGCTCTATTTCAAAATATTTAACCAGTGAGAGTTTTAAACATTTTATATACAGAATAAATATTGTTGTTGGATACTTAAAATTCATAATGAAATAAGGGCATCGTTTTAATAAATGTGGAAGAAGTTGTTTTCCAATTAATAATTTTATCTAATTTTCACCGGAAAATATTTTTTCCAACTTTGATAGCTGCTCAATTTTAATCTTACCAAAGACTTCAGTTTACCAGAAAGAAATAAGTACCTTCTTTGAATAACTGCAAAAGCTATATTATTTTATGTTATATTATTGTGATATTCCCTTCTCGAAAATGAGTATGTTTTACCATCCTTTATATCTATACTATGATATTAACCCCGCATGTGTGGCAAGGTTAATGTACAAATGCTTTTTGGCCAGTAAAGAAGACAAACAAACTCGTCGTTTTATAAGTAATCAACATCCATCTTCGAATGGTATTAAATCAAGATGATTGCTTTTAATAAACAGTGAACACGTGCCATAGGGCGGTACAAATAGGAGAGAGCATTTCTAGATTAAGATTCTATAGACACCTGTCCAGTGCACAACACACTGAACAGAAAGGCAAGAAGTTGTTCAAAATGTTGAAATCTGCCGTGGTTTGCTTGCTTCTGGCATGTATCTTAGTTTCTTTAACTAACTGCATCCCCGTTATTGGTAAGTAAAAGGTTTTAGTGTAAGTTGAGGGGTTTTGCTCCATAGAGCTTTCTGTGTTTCTTAATACGGACTGAGTATCGATATCGAATGAGATTTTCAAACTCAACTGGAATGATATACAAAGAAAATAAACTAAAAAGAAATTACGAATGAAGGTAGCTCTCCTATCCTCTTTTCATCTATAACAACATTAAAGAAAAGAAAAGGTAACAATTCAGCAAGGTCTTATATTCCAGTTTCCCTTAGGTGAGGTGATTTCTGGAAATTCGTAGCCGTAGAACCGCATGGCATTAAAGTGGTCAGAAGTTAGACTGCTTACCGGCCTAATGTTTTTTCGAGACAAATTTTCATAGCATTAACGTCGAACTTTAAACTTTATTTTAAGCGGTTCATTCAGACTGTGCAGCAGAACTAAAACTGTTTAGCGGAATGAGAGAGGCTCCGCCTGGCAAGTACATCCCTGAATGCAGAGCTGATGGCTCGTACAAAAGAATTCAACATAGGGGCACGGAATACTTTTGCGTTGATGAAAACGGAATTGAAATCTTGGGAACGGCAACGCAAGGAATACCTGACTGCAGGCGTAAAAGTAAGAGTAAAGATTATCATTTATTAAATTTTTAACCTCGAATATTTCGTTTCTAGCGTTCTGATTAGTTCACTTAACCTCGGTTGTCGGCTCATGTACCGAATTGATCATATATGGAAAATAACTGTGAAGTGTTGCAAAGCTGAAACATGGTTCTGAATTGATTTTAGCTGCATGACAATATAATATATCGGTTTGTTAGGAAAACTAAAGAAACTTAAAAAAAAAACCCAATTATTTTATTCGCACTTTTACTAACGTTTGTTGAGTTACTCTGCTCACTTAGTGGGTGGCTCCACCTAAATTGTTCTACAATTGGTACAGGATTTAATGGAGCCGAAACC